>JZKD02S1779326.1:422727-435774 GCA_000966675.3 Picea glauca | reverse complement strand
TAGTAACAACATGAAACAAAAGCAATGGAAAAAGACTTATAACAAAAAATTCCAAAAGAAAGGGACTATGCTACACTATGTTAAGAGGTTATGTGCAAATGAAATGAAAAGAAGTTAGTATTAATCCTAACTAGAAATGGTTAGTGGCTATGTGAATTGTATGTGAGTTATATTGGGCACATTTTGATATATGCTATGGTATGGTTTTTGGAAATGGTTAATATGGATTTGGGTGGAGCAATTGGCAAGCAATATGTCACAAGTTTCAATGTATGGAATTAATGGCATGGTTAATGGTATGGTTTTTGGATGGCTTACATGTAATACGAAAATGAATGGGGAAGAATATGGAAGTGACATGTAGTAAATGCATGTCACTCCATACCTCTCCCATTGATCCGTGACCCTAGAATTGCTATTGTTTCATTTGGTTTTGCTGGCGGTTAAGCTCTGAGATTCAAGCCTGGAAGGAACTGCTTGACCAACTCACCCTTTTCAAAGTCATTGGTTAAAGGTATGGTTCTTTTCACCCATCCATGAGTTTCATTCTGTGTATGAAATGAACGATGGCTCGATAATGTGTTGGTTTGTGTTTTCCTGAGATTGGCAACTGTGTAAACGCATGGGTCTTCTCTCTGGAATGACTATGTGGTTATTCGGTTTTTCAAATGAAAGATTGGTTTTTTGAATTTATGATTTCGTTGGATGTTGTGTGTGGTGAAAAAAATTGATAAATATATGTTGTTTTAAGAAGTTATGGGTACTTTGTTGGAGGGTTTCAATTTGTTTATCCTTGTTGGCCGCTCCCTCATAGTTATGGTAACTATGTTCATTTGTATTTGGGTTGCTATGGGGTTTTTGTCTATGTTTTGAACCACCTTTTGGTCACTCTGTATCTTGCAGAGCCACGGTCGTGGGTTATTCTCCTGGTCATAGGCTTATTGTTTTGGTATTGGCATCAATGAGTTGATTATGGGATGGCCATTATGCCAAGATGTATGCTATATGGTTGATTGGTGATACCCCAGGTCTGCATTTCCACTGACATTGTTATAAATTGGTTTAGCCCTTGTAAAAGACGTGAGGGTTATGCCTCTGTGTGTCTTGATTTTTATTATTGTCTAGTAAGCAATCATTGCTCCTCTGCATTGTTACCTATCCTACCCAGTCTTGAATTGTCACACTATTACACAAACAGAGGGCTATAAAATCATGTGGTTCCACTGTGCTTGTTCGAAGGGTTGCTACCTATTGTTGATATGTTCGACCTCCAGTCTCTTGGTGGTTTGATGACCATGAGAGATCTTGATTAACTCTTGTGTTCACTATTACAGAGCCCTATTTTGAGAAATCCAACCATTCACACTCTTGTTGGGTGTCCTGTTGATTGTCATTGTTAGTTGAGTGGTTATGATAGTTGATTTGAGTATTATCTCATCTCTATTTGATCGAGTTGTTAGAAAGTTGTAATTGGGGATGAGAATTGGTATACATCCAAGGGTCTGTCTCCTTTTGTATGACAATTGGTTGAAAACCTAGCTTGTTTTATAAATTGGTTGATGGGGTCGGTGATAATGTACAGTCAGGGAGTTGCCTCCTTTTCATTATGGCATTGAATTTTTGTATACCTACAACATGGTGTCAATTGTTAGTTGGTGGATGTTGTATGTGTTATTTTCCCTAATCGGGATCATTGCAAGATAGGGAAAGTAATGACTGTGATTTCGTTGTTACCGTGTACAGATTATGGAGAAATCGTGCATTGTTTTATTTGGTTGCACTATCATTAATGAAGCTCGGGTTTTGTATTATGGTTTCATTGCACGTTTTATTGGTTAATATTATCAAAAGAATGAAATTGGACAAGTTTTAAAAAGTTTGTTCAACTTGGAAGAATGACTTGTGTCTATGTTTGATTTGGGAAATTGCAAATTATGGGCAGTGGTTGATATTTTATAGAAATATATGTTGGACAGAGATGAAGCAATGTGACTGTGTGCTCCTTTTTATTTTGTTTAAATGAAAAAGGAAAGGAAGTGAAAAGAAAGAAGTATTCTCTTAACAAGACTATTGAAAGGCATAGTGGTTCTGAGTATGATTAAAGATTGTGTTAATTGAGAAAGTTTGAAAAATTGAATGTGGGACAGTGGATAGTCATGACACACATGAATTGTAAATTGGTATTGGTATCTTTGTATTGATTACATAGTTGTTCTTTTATGGATTACTTAATTAGTTTTACAAACAATATACATTTTTGCCCCTACCGTTATTTCACGTTTTGCACATTACAACTCCCCTCGCCTTCCCATATTCATTATCCACTCCCTATTCTTAAAATTTAATTATAGTTAAGATAAATTATGTATTATGAAAGTTAAAGGATCACATAGGGATTAATTATAGTGATATATTCCTTTGATTTACAACAGTTGATTGTTTGATGTTTTTTGAGCAGTAATAATGATCTATCCCCCCTCATTTTAACACTTTTTGCTCAATACAATCCCTCACATGTCCCATAACCCTTATTTACCCCATGCTCATCGAAAAGTATTAAACAAATTGTATGGATTGGATTGCATGAGTTTGATGTGTTACCGAGCCAAACTTTGTCTCATATTTGAAAGAGATGTCATGTTTGATTGATGAAGAAACTATTTGCTAATAAATAATGCATAGAAGAATGAGATTTTTTAGCAGAGGTATCCATGGCCAGGGTAACAGAGGAATATGAAATTGTAACAGGGGCCCTAGAAGGATAAGGTTCTCTATACACTTTGATGCAGACTCACAAGAGTCGTTCCAACTATTCCAAGATGTATTTTTTAACTGGATTGGGCAAGGAGTGGTCCAACATAGGCCATAAATACCTCCCTTCCAAGCCCCACATGCCCCTGGTATCCCAGTGCCTCCTCATGTCTCACTACAACCTGAAATCCCTGAAAACGACGAATGACAAGAGATTTTCCACCCTAGAGTCTCCCAACATCGTGGCTGACCTAACTTGTCTCTACCTGCTCCTCCACCCATTAATCAAGTTGTCCAAGATCCCCCTGTCCACTCACTAGTGCAGTCATCGCATGCAAGAAAAAGGTTAAAAACTGAGGCCCACCATGCCCTTGACAAAGGAAAATCCACTGCTGCCCTCTCCTCACACTCAAATGACTCTGCCAAATCTGTGTCCTCCCACATGCATTTGAGAGATGATTTCTCTCATGTGATTAATGAGATTAGGCCTAAAGGCTCCACACAGCCTAAGGAAAATTCAGAGAGATCAAAGGGTGACAACAACAACAAGGGAAAAATTGCCTCCCAGAGTGGAAAATATGAGTTTTAAGTGTTTTTATTTATTGATTGTTGAGAACAGTTGACTTATGAAATTTTGGACAACACATTATTTTTAGGATATATGGATAATATATTTTTGGAATAATTTCAATTATCATTGATATAAATTATCAAATTATGAGAGTGATAATGGGAGGCACAAGGAGGGATATTTTGATTGATTAACTAGTTGTGTTATGATTGTTAAAAACTAAAGTGAGTCACAAGGGGTCCCACCTACTAGTTATTATTTATTTAAAATCCTTATTGTGATTTTATTAATTTTCCCCCTTAACAAAAAAAGGTTGGTTGAGTTTTAGTTAACTTAACTAAGGAAGTGGTTCAACTACTTTAGCTAATTCTAATTGCTTAAAGGTAGAAGGAAAAGGAGGAACAAGAGGAGAATAGAAGGAGAAACATACTAAGGTCTTCTCTTTGAGTTTTGTTGAGATAATTCAGTTTTCATTCATTCTTTAATTCATTGAAGGCCTAATTCTTTTTTATGATAGTAGGGTCCTATTGTAGACAACAAGATTCAGGGCTGAATTACATCTTTTAGACACTTACTTTTCAGAGGTTTTGATCTATTTTTTATAGTCTATGTAGACTTATCTGTTTGTGAATTAAATTTCATGACTGGCAAATGCTATTGTGAACAGTCTCATGGGCAACAATCTGTGGCAAGCTGATCCATATTTTAGCATTCAATTTTTTTACTTTTTGTCAGAAGTCCTTTTGTATGGTTTTCATCGGGGACATCTAAGTTTGACTTTGGTCCAAAGCTTCCTCAGAGAATTTTGTAAAGAGAACGATTATTTTGATAAATTGGAATGAAATAAGCAATTGCTTTATGTCTCATATGTTTCGATTATTGACTTGGTGTTTTTACTTCTATCTCTATATTTATTCTAGCATCTGATATATTTAGAAAATTACATAAAAAATGAAATATTCAGCCAGCTTTTATTTATAAAAAAATCATCCCAAGCACTTGTAATCAATACTTGTGAATTAGGATATAATTTTTTATGGCTATAAACATAGGGTGATGTTGGCCCTTGACCAAGTTTTGAGGAAACATTGGTCATGTTTTGACCACTTTTGAGACTTTGACAGGATGGTCGAAGATGGAGCACCCAGGCGGAGCGGAGATCACGAGATATCGCTTGTTTTGTGGGCTTGTGGACCCAACAAAGGGTTTTTAGGGTTTGTGTAACGGGTTAAGCGATGTAGACCCATGGGTTTACCCATGATTAGGCCTTTTTGTAATGATATAAATAAGTAGCCAAGCGATGTAAGTGGAGTACTAGTAGATCGGTTAGCTTTGTGCAAGAATGTATTAGGGTTTACAGAGCTAAGTGCAAGATATTGGAAGTTTCTTTTTGCAATATGGTTGTGTAAAGTATGTCTTTGTGCTACTAAGGAGTTGCCTATGTGCCTTGACCTGATTTTGGGAAGGTGGATCTAGCGCACTGTGCGCAGATCACCTTTCCACTACGGAGTTGGTCTCTATGGATTTGTTCACATGAGCAGATGAGTGTATGAAGATTCAAATACTAATAAAGAAGAAGAAGAAGTTGGTGGACATAGCCCCACACTGGGGTGAACCATCTATATCCCGTGTCTTGATGTGCTTTGTTCGATGTTGTTTATGTGGTTATTTTCTTAGTGATGTTGTTGTTATGTATAATGAATACATCTGATGTTGTAGCTTAGTGCTTAATCATGTGAATGAATGTTAGATATGAGCTAATTATATGTGCTAAGTGATTGGAAGCATTAGATATTGATTGCTACTGAGCTGATCTGTAATAAGGGTTAATCTGTGATATAAATGAGAATCATAATCTAATGAATATTGTTGGCTAAGTGCTCTGTTAAGTATTGTAATCACATATCTGTGTCCCATATTGGTTGTAGACACCTAATTACTACAACCCCCCCTTCCTCTACCTCGGGTGAGACTTCATCTGCTTCGCAGGTGTTTCTGAAAAGGCCGATAGTTAGGGTTTTGTTGGTGCGTTGTTGAAAGCATTGAACCCTTGGTCTACCCTTGTGCCAACAATTGGTTCTTTTTTCGTGACCTAAAACTGTGATTGTTGGGAACTGAAGAAAAGAGAAATCTTTGTGCGTATATCTATTGTTGTAGTGCACAGTATTCTACTTGACTTGTGAAGATCTGTGATAAGAAAGAAATCAGATCTGAAAGAAGGAGGTAAGATCTTAAAGTTTTGTGCTCTGGTAAAGGTAAGATAAGTGGAAATGTTTGCTTCGAAAGTATGAATCTAGGTCTGTTTGATAGATGTTTTCCTATCCTGAATGTCAGGACACAGTTAGAAGAAAGAGTTGATCTAAATAAATTTGATATAAATAGAGAAAAATATGTTATTCCTATGCATAGAAAGAATTTTTGGACTAATAAGTGGATGCATGAACCTAGAAAGAATTTTTGCAGATTATAGGTACAACAATGTGATCCCAGTGCGCAGTACAGGAAAGACTGTAGCTCATTTAAAAGAAAGAGAGGATTGACACTATGTTATAATTTTAGAAGATCGGGACATCTTTCTAAGAAATGCCCTGGTATAGGTCCTATTTGTCTTTGTTGTAAAGATATTGGTCATAAGGTTGAGGAGTGTCCAAGAATGATTGCTAAAGTTGAAAATATTAACAAGAGACAAGAAAACTATAAATACGGTCAAGAGACTAAGGATATGTTAAAGGGCCATACAAAAAAAGAGTCAGAGACTATGTTAATATAGTTAAAAGAAGAAATGGATGATCATAGAGACATCAGTTTACCAAAGATCCTAAAAGAAAAACAACGCATAGTTACAAGAATAAAATACCTCGACATAGATTGTGTATTAGATGAAGAAACACATGTGAATATTATGCCAGAAAGTACTTGGGAAATTTTGGGAAAGCCTACTATGATACCTTCATTGGGAAGGATTGGCTTGTTTAAAGGAAAGATGATAACCCTATGTGGAAGAGTTACTAATATACCTATGATTGCTCATGAAACGTCAACAAAAGAGGACTATGAATTATTAGGTTTGTTGAGAACAACTCCCCTTTCCCACTTTTATTAGGAAAGACGTGGATTAAGAAAGATCAGATCAGAAGGAAAGCAAAGGAGGAAGCCACAAAAAAGAAAAAGAAAGAACTAAGGGATTTCATAGCTCAAAGAATAGATAAACTGATAGAAGAATGAGAAGTTGAGTCAAAGCATCAGAATGAAAGAGAAGTAGCTGTTAACTTTGAAAGAGCACAAGAAGGGTTGAAGGACCTATCCATGCAAGAAAAAAGTATGTCCACCCAGGACCTAGTAAGCAAAGAGGTATCACCTTTGAACCCTTTAAAAGAACATCGACAGTGTGAAGTTACCATGCTAAGAAAATATAAGAATAAGAATGGAAAGAGGAATCCAGAGACTCAGATCACAAGAAATAAAGAAAGGAATCTCAGTAAGAAGAAATCCAAGTTAGAAAAACTACGGGAAGTTCCAGAAAAGACTTCACAGGAGGAAGATCTGTAGAAATTGAATTTCACCGGAATAATAGAACTACGCAAGAATGGGACTTCGCCATGGTGAAGCTATATGACCATTGGAGGCACCCCAACCGTTAGAATGAAACTCTGGAACAACTAGAAACACAGTTATTGCCGGAAAGATCGTCATTGGACCATTGAGACTGCGCCATAATGGACATATTCGTATTGATTGAGGCATTCCTAACCGTTGGAGGAATCTATTATGACGTTGCTTATTTAACCCATCGGACACTTCGTTGGGACCACTTTTTTCAAACTGTGATATCCTATATAACAGAGAACCCATTGTATTGTGTTTTTATTTCTAGACCTCACTATCCATTTAATTACCTTGCTTGTACATTCGCCTACCTGATTTATTTTATTACAAGTGTGAATGTCGGCTGAACATAGCGTGTTAGATAAATCTGTGGAGGAGATACTTGTAGACCTCATGAATGAGAAATTCATCTATGTAGGACTACAGATGCCATCAACTGGGGCCTTGCAAGCCTCCCCCTCGACTAGATGTCGTTCTAGCCAAACCACGACTGAGAAGCGAAGAAAACACCATGACGATTTGGCTAACGCGAGAAGATCCCGTCAGTATTTCTTGAATACATACCGCCTTTGGCTGGAACACTTAGCCATGACAGTATCCAATGTGACTTTGAATACACACGGATCACTACATACACCCTGAAGGGGATACACGTCGTTGGACCCTAGTTAGGACACATCCCAGCTTTGAAGAACAGTGACTTCAACCTTGGAGATTGGAAAAACTATGCGATGCTCACACTACATAGGTATTTGATGAAGATGATTTGGAAGAATTCATGCATATTATACCAACCATGGATAAAGGAGCTCATGCAATCAATGATCCTGAACGTGATGAAGATCCCGCACTTTGGTCGACACCATGAGGTTAACACTTGTGTTAAACTCCTCCTGTCATGCTATCATAGAGGATATCTATGGCTTGATAGGAACGTCACTATGGATATGACGTTGATCCACCTAAATATGGACTAATCATGAAAGGATCGTACCCTCACCATTTCTACCCAAGGAATACCTCAAATCATTCCCTGTCGTAGTGCATAAAGGAAGATTATGGTGATGTAGAGAAGGGAAAGCGAGGCTACAAGGTAGCCTCCATCTAGGATGGGGCAGTGTGCCTAGATTTTCAATTGATAGTTGGTAAGCTCATTAGAAAGAACCATCCAACACAGGTCATGGACTTCGTAGTAGACCTCATAGGGAAGTGCGTAGAAGGAATGCAAATGAACTGGGCGAGCTACCTCGTCAATGATCTTGAGAAGGACTATTGTGAAGGGCAGGATGAGGGCTACAAATTTAATTTTAGTTGGTTACTGGTACTAATATCGTTCATCGCTTGGTATATGCCGGAAGGAGACACATTCCCAGAGGTCGAGCCATCGGAGCTGTTGACCACAAGGTTCTCCACCTTGTGGTACACAAATGACATGTCGAAGCAGTGGAAGTTGAACATTGTCTTCCATGCTTACTACCAGGAACTGAAGCACGTTATTGAAGCATTTCCATGAATGACCTTGAACACAATGCATCAGTACAGACCACTGGAGAATTTTTTCCCATATCAACACTTTATCTACATCACTGTGCACAAGGATGAGAGTAAGGAGGAACTATAGTCCTATTATAAGCTAATTGATGAAGAAATGGAGGAGATCACCAAAGAATGGCTAGCAGAGTTCCTTGTCTTGATGGAAGATGAATAAATCTTCGACCTCGACATCATTGGAAGTATTTTGGTCACTCAGGTTGAACATGATGGACAGACTAGCACGAAGAAAAAGAAGAAAAAGGAGGAAGTGCAAAACATAGAAATTGATGAGGAGGGCAACGCCTTAGAGGAGAGTAGGCCCGACTCACCTGCAAGAGGAGGAGGAGACAAAGTCAACCAAGAAGAAGGAGGGAAAGAAGGAGAAAATAAAAACAAAGGCAAATTTACACCACCGAAGGATCCCCCCACAAAATCAGAAGCATCGAAGAAAAGGAAGGTTTCCCTGCAGAAACCCTCAACACGAAAGAAGACCCAAGCCAATAAGCCTCAGTCGAAGAATGTGCTCACAGTGGCTGATGTTGATCTCATCATCGCCACCATGGAGGATGCTTCAAAGGATATCCTGCAGAGACATGAAGCAGGGAAGGAAACATTGTATTAGAGAATAGAGAAGGATTTCAAGGACATACAACAGGCTATCCATTCAAGTCACGCAATACCTACTGCACCCTCTTCAACGAAAATTACAGAATTGGGGGATGATCCCACCTAATTACGAATATTAGCAGATGCAATAGAGGCTTGACTTCATCGAGTCTAAGAATTAAAGGAGCATGCTATAGAAGCCGTGAAGAAATAAAAGTAAGAGAAAGATGCAATTAGGGCGAAGTTCGAAGAGGACAAGGAGAAGATGCAGAAAGAAAAGGACCAACTGCTCACAGAGAAGACTGTGGTCAAAGAGGGAGTAACTAAATCACTTAGCTCTTTGTTAGTCTTGGCACAGGAGGAACCAGAGTCAAATGATATGCAAGTAGGGAAGCTCATCGAAGCCATTCAGCAGCCTGAAGCATAGATAATGGAGTTAGAGATCCAAGCAATACCCAACACTTTGAAAGAAGTGCACGATCAGAGGGAAGAAGCTTCTAGGATTGCATTAGAAAGAATCAGGGCACTGGACTCAAAGTGTAAGAAATTAATTAATCGTAGTGAACAGAACTATGAGCACCTTGCAGAAGATTCAAAGCTGAGGAAACTGGAAGAAAAAATCTAGGAGGTGCAAAAATAGGCATCCACCGTCCAGTCACAAATGAAGCAGCTCACTACATTCAAGAGGATGAAAATATCACATGAACAATGCACAGTCCAACAACAGGTTACCGCCATCCATAGGAGAGTCATGGAGGTTACATAGAGACTCCAACTAGTGCAAGACGACGCATGCACATTTTTTGAAGAGATTTAAGGACAAGGCTCGCAGTTGGAACAAGTGGTTATGACAGTAGAACAACGCCTGGAAGGGCCTGTTACAGAACAAGTAATTTAGGAGTTCTTCAAGCAGGAGGCTCTGGCGAAGCAACAAGTTGAGGAAACTCGAGCTAAGCTCGAAGCCTTCAAAGTACTGTTTCCTAGATATGAGTGAATCAGGATGAGTCACAGGTGAGTGTTGGGGGTGTTAGCACTCAATTTGTTTATGGAAATTTTAAGTATCTTTAGCATCCTTGTGCTAGACTTTTGAAATATTTTTTGCTCATTTGCCCTAGTTCATATATTCCAATTTTCTCATTGAGTTAGGAAGAGTCTTAATTCATAAATATTTTTCTCCAAACACCTTTGGCCTTTGTATTGTTTGACCTACATAACCAAAAAACCAACTTTTAGTAGTTTTTCCTAAATCTTTATTTTGTTGATTTCCCTATGTTTTATTTTAGTTGCCTTTTCAATAAATGAGTTTATTGACTTTGATAGAAGAGGTGGTGTTTTCTTTAAAGTGGCTTAACTCTAGTATAAACCTAAAGTTCTATGCATAAATCTTTTGCATTATCCTAAGTCTAGAGTTTATAAATCCACATGCCCATTTCTTATGTTAGTCACTAGTCATTACATTAAGCTAAGCTATGAGTTAAGATCACGTTCCTAATTCATAATCTATGAGTCAAAGTTAGGCCACAAGCCAAGCCTCAAGCTCAAGCCACGCATCAAGAATGAAGGTGTTGAAGAACTAAATATAGCCATGATATATATGATGTTGCTCCCAATTTCTTGCTTGTTCCACTGTTTTCATGCATGGATGTGCAGAGTGCAGTGCGTTGCGTTTTCTCCTGGGCGCTACATTTTCTCCTGGGCACTACCTACTCTCCTGGGTGTTGTGAATTCCACAGGCACTACCCAATATCCTTTGCACTTACAAATATCCTAAACAGGAAACACAGGCAGGTGCTACCTAATTTCTGGCAGAGACAGATTCTTGCACAAAGACACACTAGAGTGGCGCTACCTACAGGTACCATGAATATAGGGGGGGGGAGAATTATCATCTTAGTGAATGGATGATGATGTGGAGAAGAGATAATACCATATGTGGCATCATTAAAGGAATTTAATTCCATTCTAACAACTATGTAACAGGTGGCAGAGTATCCCATCTTTCCAGATTTTCAAGCACAAAAATTAGTAGACAGTTCTAGAATCAAGGGAAGTCGAGATAACATCTTAGTGAATGGCTAATTATGTGGGATATAGACAGAGATAGAATCTAGCATCATGATGACAGCTACAGACACATGGAAAACAAGGATCTATGTATCAAAGGAGGATCAAGTCAGTTTAAAGATTGATTGGATTAGTCACCAACACTTTCCTTTTTTATAGCATAGGTTGTTAGTCAAGTTGTTAGATGGAATAGATGATTAGAGATTTTCATGGGAAGAAGGCCAGCACGCACCTCCAACTGCTTCCTTTCCTTTCTGTTATAAATCCATGATCCAAATGAGGAAAGGGGGTTAGAATGGTTGAGCTGAAGCTCCCAAATTGTAATGTTTTGATCAAATTATTGTGAACTAGTTATGTATTTGATTTGAGACATCTTTGGTTAATAGAAATAAACTTCTTATTCCAGCTTATTTGCTTCTGATACTAAAGTGTTCATTCTTTGAATGATTCACATGAATGGTTGTGGTGATATTATGATGTATGTTTGATATTATATTATCATGATATTTCTTTAGTTTCCTTAAGTTTTGAGCTCAAGAAGATCTTGTGTTAAGACTTTTTATTCCTTAGGTTGACTGTAGACCTGATGTTTACAACAACCTCTACATTCCTCTCACTGAATTCTTCCCTTTGTTCATACTTTTTCTCACTTACTGATTGAAATTAGTCAATACCTCGATTGTTGGTGCATGCTAGACCTGTTTTCTGAGTTAGAACATTATCATTTTGAGTCTTTGTCCATTTGACCCTTTAAAACACTTTTACATTTTCAAATCTTTTGATGTTACCAAGCTCACCTGATTACAGGCTAGGGTGACTTTTGGATTGATAACATAAATGACATCGTTGTCGGGGACATATTTGAGTAGATTGAAGAGTTCCATTGGAAGAATCACATAGATCCAACTCTTGATGGTAGACAAGAGAGGGATACAAAAAATTGGCACAATCATCTACCTGGCGACTCCATGAAGACGAACCTGTTGGAATACTCTATTGTGGGAAAAAGATTGGACATAAATGGAAGACAGAGGCAAGTTTAGGTATCAAGTTCTAAATTTGTTTCTGGAATTTGTGCTCTTTATCCTTCATTCTTTCTTGAATTTCCCTGCACACATTAGGAGAATCATAATATTCTTTGTATACTCTAAAGACCACTAGCCTTCTCTTGCATATTCCTTTTTCAAACAAGTAGATTTACCCCCTTCCCATGTCATTGATGTTAAGGATATCCATCCACTTCAAACACCTGAAGAATATGAGGTTCATAAACTCTTTTTTAATCATCCCAAACCTTACAATTCTCTCCCTTCTCCAGATTTCAAGGTTGATTTATTACCTTCTACCTTTCCCTCTGTTGTTAATAACCAGCCTGTTGAAATTCAACATGCACCAAATGATTATTGTCCTTTTGCAAATAATAAAACTAATTCAGTTTGGGCTACAAACTCCTATGACCTTTACCAACAACCGTCTAGTGTTCATCAGCCCACTAACTTCCAGTTTAAGGTTAGGGGAAATATGTTTGGACCTCTAAAGTTGCCATCCTTTCTTCATCCTTACCCTCCCGGATTTGTAGACTACCTACCAACTTTTCCTGGAAAAGATAACACTACAGGAGAAGAGAATTTTTCATCCTTTCAAGACTTCATTGATAATATGGAAATCTTGCATGAAGATATTATCATGAGGCTTTTCTCTAAATATTTGATTGGAGATGCTGCCTTGTGGTTCAAGAATATGGAAGTTTCTTCCATTGGTTCATGGGATGATGTTAAGCCCTAATATTGGCTCATTACCTCTTAATTGGGGCATATTATATTAGTAATGTTATTTTATTTATGTCATATTTAGGCCATTAGTTGTAATTATACCTCCTAGTATCCTATATATACCAAGGAGACATTTTCATTTTG
>JZKD02S1779326.1:392219-406767 GCA_000966675.3 Picea glauca | reverse complement strand
TAACATTACTAATCTAAATCACAACTAATGGCCTAAAGCCGACATAAACAAAATAACATTACTAATCTAATATGCCCCAATTAAGTGGTAATGAGCCAATATTAGGGCTTAACATTCTTGGAGGGCTATCAAATTCATATTATCCCTCCATTCTACATAGTCATCAGCCTCATATTGTCTTTCCTTCCATTCATTCATTTTTACCTATTTTTTTGCATTTAGTAAACAAGGAAAAAAAAAAAACATCATTTCAAAGATGCCTAAAGGCATAGCCTTCTCATCAAAACCCTCCTCTACGAGCACACAACCGAACGAACCAAGGAATCTTTCCTTGGCCTCACTGGATGCTATAAGAGTGTCATATGGATCCTTGTGTGACACCCTCAGGTTGTCACACAAGGCCCCACGCAACGACCCCATGGAATCACATGAAGCTTCCTTGATATCGGTTTGGACGACTACCCCATGAGATTCCAGGCCACACATTTTCTCCCCAAACACACACAAAAAAAAAAAACAAATGCGTAGGGGTTCTTTAGTACTTACCTAGATAAATATTTCTCTCTAAATGGTTGAAGAAATATCCACACTTAGCTCACAACCTACTCTTGGATGAGGCCTTTGTCCTCAAGCTCTCCACACTCTTATCTTTCCAAGTGAAGAATGAATTTTGACCAAGGTGATTTTTCCCTTTATAAAATTTTGGGCAATAAAAAATTTAGTTTCACCATGACAAGGAAAGTGGGTTTTTATTTTCAATTGATCTCATTTTTATTTTAATGCCATTTTTACTTTAATTGACCTTGGAATCTAGTTTACATCGGATTTATAGGATTCTAGGGATGTTTTTATGAAGATGGTGACACTCACTACACTTGAGGTATATATTCTTAAAATGGCATATAGGTAAAGGTTTTTCCTTGCATTTCTCATTTCACATTATTAACCATCCATACTACCAGCATTATGCCTTAGGTTCGAACCCAACTGCTTGCGATATTAGCCACTCTTTTATCACATCATAACTAGTTTGATAGTGCCTACCCTTCATGGGCACCATAGTTAGCTCTTGGATTTCCATTCAGTGCCCCTCCTGCATTTTCCCATAGTCCTGGGAGCCCTCCTTTAGCCCTGCTGCACTATTGCTTGGACATATCCCGCTTACCTCTATGTAATAGCCTTGACCATTTTCCTCTTGCATTATTTGTCCTATGTTTTGCATCCACCTAACCAGAAATAGAAGAACTAATAAGAGTGGATCTCACTTTCCTCTAACATTTATTTTTCTCATTACTTAGGTTGGTTCCATGAGCTTGGAACATAAGATCATGCTGGTAAGCCACTCGTTCTTGATAATACTGAGAGGGGGGTGAATCAATATCAAGTACAATTTAAAAAAAAATCAACTTATACTTCAACCAGATTATATATTCAACTATATCCAATGAGCACTGAACAATAGTAGAAAAGTTACACCAATACACCACAATACACCATGCACAATATATGAGAAATAACCAATAGTTATTCTTAAAGGGAAGTAATGAATTCCAAAGGTATCTACAACTTCCAATTATAAAGGGAGGTATAAACCTCTAAAAGGAAGATACAATCCTCCAATATCAAGAGAGGGTTGACCTCTCCATCCTTTCCCATTCCTTCCACCCAAGCATATATGAGAGATAATAAAACTTTACATTAAATTATCACCATCAACCAACCATCACATAGAACCCGATAATGCTTTCTGAGACTTCTTCAACTTCTACAATTATTCACTTCTTAGAATACTCTGATCCTATAGATAATATAACTCAATGTATTCTCTGAAACTCCTCCAAGTTTCACTCATTGAATCCCTCCAGAAAAGGAGTTGTAGAGAAAATGGTAGACCTTATTCAATTCTGGTTTATTCAGGAGAGCGAACTTGTACAACATGCCCCGCGCTCAATATTTAACATAATATTCTAAAATTCGTACACAGGAAACTACAACCCATACTCTTTCCAATTACATTGGTCTCACTTCATTTGTATTCTCTATGAAGACGTTATGATAGTTTTACCTAGAACGCTTGTTTATGACTTAGAACACATCACCAAAATACTTCATCCTCCCTTGAAATTCAGCCTTCTTTACTTTAGTTTTCCTCTGAAATTCGACTTATATCTCCTTGTTCATTAAAAAACTTGTGTGTATTGAAAAATGAATGTATAATGGCATGTATTTATACCCTTTATGTCACTTCCTTTTAACATTATGGCTGGCATGTATTTTTTTCTTCAATTCACATTGTCATCTTCAAAAATTCATTTCTCCTCAATCGTGAGGATCCACGTGTTGTGCCACATAACATCAGAAGCAGCATGACTTATAATATCTATCCATGGATGTTGTATATGCATGTGTAATTTCCTTCATGTCTATCTACTTTGATCAACTGTGGGGTCCAAGATCCAATGGCTAAGGTTGACATCAATGACAACAACCATTCTTCCAACAATCTCCCCCTTTTTCATTGATGGCAAAAATCATGCTCCCCCTGTCATCATGATCTCAATTTCTCTCCCCCTTTGACATAAATGGAAAATGTTGGGGCTTCTCCCCCTGAGTTCAATTAAATAAGGTGACCTTCCTCTTTGGGGCTGCTCCCCATAAACATGTGACACTCAATAATAATTCATCCTTATTTTTGGTTTTTGGTACTTTTTCTTCCTTGGAATCCTTTTGTGTGGCTTCTATATTCTCTCTATTCTTCATGTCTAGGATGTATAAGTTGTTCGTTCTTCTTGTTGCAGTTTCAACCAATCTTCCTGAGTTATTTTATTTGATTTTACATTTTTGGGAGTCAAACATAAGAGTGTATCCTTGATCACATATTTTTTTGACACTGAGGAGATTATGATTAAGATCTTTGACCAATAGGACTTTTCCTGCTTTTACATTTTCACTTCCAAGATTTACAGTTCCTTTTCCAAGTATTTTGGTAGATGAGTCATCTCCAAATGCAACATTTCCACCCTTTTTCTTCAAGCTGAAAATTTTTCTTTGATCTCCGGTCATATGAGATGAGCACCCACTATCTATGAACCATTCATCTTCTTCTTTTCATTCTTTAGAGACAAATTTTATTCGATAGATTTCATTGTATGGAATTTCTTTCCTTTTCCATGTTGTAGTTGGTATAGGGACATTTGGCATAGGATTATATTCCTTCATCTCTATGCAATCTCATGCTTTGTGACCAATATTATTATACTTGTAGCATACAATATATTGATCCATTAATGGGTCAAATGGATTATAATTTCTGTTGATGGGTCTATGAACATTTCCATATCTATAATTTGCACCATTCATGTAGCTTGCGTAGTTATTCATTTCATTGATTCTATAATTAATTGCATTGTGTCCAAAATTTCCACAAGTATAACAATGTCCAAGAAATACATTTTGATACCTGGGAGTAAGTGATTTGCTTTGTGGTGTGGTCCATCTGGGTTCATAATCTATTCTTCTGTAGTTTCCTTCATAATGATTTCTTTCATACTTTATGGGAGAGGATATTATTGATGTCTCATTCCTTTTGAATTATAGTCTTCTATCTTGTTGTTCAACTTACTTTGGAGTGTTGGTTTCATCCTTTTCCTCTACCTTCTCTTGTTTGTTTGTCTTCAAACTGTCATTGTATCCTAGTCTTGTCTTATCGTTTGGAGATCTTTGACTGCTAAGGATATCATCTAATTTTTCAATGTTTTTTTTGAACTTCTTCAACTTTTCTATTGTCAATAGTAGCTCCCCTTTTGTGTGATCCAATTCTTCTTTCAATTTCTCATAATATTCTAATTGTTCCTTCAATCTACCAATGGTCTTTTCAGGCATGTAATTCTCTTCTTCACAACTACTCAATTCACCTTTTAGTATTATGTTTGTGCTTCTAAGCTTGTTATTTCAGTTTCAACATGCTTCAACTTTTCAATATTCTCATCTTCTTGTTCACTCTCTACGTTGTCTTTTTATCCCCAAAATGAATCAAGGTTGGTTTCTTCATCTGAATCCTCTTCAGAAATAATTTCTTCTTCTTTAGAACTCTTGTGATCATCATCCTGGGTTTCTTGGGTTATGAAGAGGAATTCTTCATCACTCTCATCTGAGGAGATGTCATCATCCTTGGAGTAGAATCTCTTTTTATTGTTGAGACTTCTCTTTTTATAGTAGCAATTTTCAACAATATGTCCTATTCTACCACAATTAAAGCATTTGAGAGGAGACTTACCTTTGTATCTTCCAGTTCCATTCTAGAACCTTTTTACGAAATTTCTTATTTCTTCATCAAGGTCATTATCCTTGTCTTTTGTCTTCTTTATGTCTTTAAAGGTTGCTTCATTGTTTGGCTGGTCACTTTTTGTACCTGTTCTCATTTAATATTCTATAAGAGACCCATGTAATTCATCCATTGTCGTTTTGGTCAAGTCCCTAGTTTCTTCAATGGCCGAGACCTTAGCATCATACTTCAAGAGAAGTGATCTCAACACTTTTTGTACAACCAAGGATTCATTGATCTCTTCACCTAATCCTCTGATAGAATTAACAACTTCATCAACTCTAATAAAATAGGTTGCAATATCTTCCTTTTCATCCATCTTTAAATTTTCAAATTCTTCTCTATGTCGTTGAAGCTTGACCTGATTAACTTTTGGATCACCTTCATAGATACTCTTGAGTTTGTCCCATACCTCTTTAGAAGTGTTGCATCCCATCACTTTGCTGGAAATGTTTGGTGCCAATGTTCCTAGAATAACATGTTTGGATTTTTAATTAAAACTCATAAGATTCTTCTCATTTGGATTGGTTGGAGCATTCTTTGGGATTACATATCCATTTACAACTGAGTACCAAATGTCTACTCTCAAAGATTTTAGGTAAGTTTTCACTCTATCACTCCAGTATGCATAATTTATTCCATCAAATCGTTGAATCCAATTTGGAATGTGCTCACGGTTATCCATCTCTGCTAAGGATTTTCCTTCCAGTGGTTAAAATCTTCTGAAGGCAACCAAATATGATACCAATTGATCATACTAAGAGGGGGGTCAATCAGTATCAAGTACAATTTAAAAACAATTTCAGCTTATACTTTAACCATATTATATATTCAATTATATCTAATGAGAAATGAACAATAGTAAAAGAGTTACACCAATACACCACAACACACCATGCATAATATATGAGAAATAACCAATAGTTATTGTTCAAGGGAAGTAATGAATTCCAAAGGTAGCTACAACTTCCAAATATAAAGGGAGGGATAAACCTCCAAAAGGAAGATACAATCCTCCAATATCAAGATAGGGTTAACCTCTCCATCCTTTCCCCTTCCTTCCACCCAAGAATATATGAGAGATAATAAAACTTTACATTAAATTATCACCATAAACCAACCATCACATAGAACCTGATAATTCTTCCTGAGACTTCTTCAACTTCTACAATTCTTCACTTCTTAGAATACTTTGATCTTGTAGATAATATAACTCAATGTATTCTTTGAAACTCCTCCAGTTTCACTCCTTGAATCCTCCCAGAAAAGGAGTTATAGAGAAAATGGTAGACCTTATTCAATTCTGGTTTATTCAGGAGAGTGAATTGTACAACATGCCCTGCACTCAATATTTAACATAATATTATGAAATTCATACATAGGAAAATACAGCCCGTACTCTTTCAAATTCAATTGGTCTCACTTCTTTTGGATTATCTATGAAGAAGTTATGACTATTTTACATGGAACACCTATTTATGACTTAGAACACATCACCAAAAGACTTCATCCTCCCTTGAAATTTGACCTTCTTTACTTCAGATTTCCTCTGAAATTCGACTTACATATCCTTGTTCATTAAAAAACTTGTATGTATTGAAAAATCAATGTATAATGAAATGTATTTTTACCCTTTATGTCACTTCCTTTTAACATTAGGGCCGACATGTAGTTTTTTCTTCAATTCACATTGTGATCTTCAAAAATTCATTTCTCCTCAATCGTGAGGATCCACATGACGGGCCACATACCACCGGAAGAAACATGGCTTATACTATCCATCCATGGGTGTTGTATCTTCATGTGTAATTTCCTTCATGTCTATATACTTCAATCAACTATGGGGTCCAAGAGCCAATCACTAGGGTTGACATCAATGACAACAACCAATCTTCCAACAGTTCTCTCCTGCCAAGTATACTTTTATCTCTTTTTGGACTTGTAAAAGGACTCGAAAAAGACACTTTAGAGTATACTTTTATCTCTTTTTAGGGCTCATAAAAGGACATGAAAAATGTATCAATATTACTTGTGTCATTCATTCATGCTTGTTAAACCATGAAGGAGATCGATCATACTTGTGTCATTCTTTCATGCTCATTAAACCATGAAGGAGACAAAAAATATAAAAAAATAAAAAAAAGAGTAGGGGTTTTTCACCATTGGTCTATTCCCAAAATGGAAGAATCAATTGAGTCTCCTTTGAACATGGAACCTGTTTGATTCCTCATCATACAATTTTTTTTTTATCTTTCCTAATAGTTTTCCCGGTAATATGAGTTAGAGATACTCCTTCGAATAGTTACTCTTCTAGTCATCATGGAGAGTGCTTTGATGCCTCCTTCGTTGTTGCACTATATTCATACAACTCTTATGTCTTGTTGAAAAGTCACCATTGTATCGTGTTATATGTTCAAGGAAAGTTTAATCCCAAGTTAACCATTTTTTTTTTACTTTCGAAGTCATCCATCCCTGTGTCAGTTGCACTTAGTGGTACTCTCTCTTCACACCATATCCTAGTGTATGTTTTGTGTTTATTGATGGGGGATTTATTAATTCCCTCCTTTAAATTATCACTTCCTATCGACTTAAACATATTATCAAGGAGAGGGATCTAGAAACTAGGTAGTACCCTGTAGCTTGTAGTCATCAGTGGCAGGCCTCCTCACGATCGACAATGGGTTTTCATCATTGACAATTGATCAATTGATTCTACAAGTGTTTGACATCACATCCTATATTAACACTTGCTATATTGCAATAGGTACCTTGGGGTCCATATTCATCATCGATGGATCCTCTCGAGGGGTCCAAGGTCCTTTGACTCAACAATAGGAACCAAACCTACCTTAGAGGCCTAATTAGACTCTGCATCATTTGATGAGTGGAATGTTTCTCCAGATATTTCGATCTTAACAATTTATCGATGGGATTTACTAGTGATTGAAAGGGTATCTTTCTGTGAAAGTTCCTCCTTCAGGTTAAAAAATTCTCTTTTTGTCTTTTCTATTATTAGATAAGTCTGATAAAATAAGGGTGATGGTATAAACCAATTGATAGCGGAAATTATTAAATTTTGAAGAATGATGAGCTCGGGATAACCCTCGTTCTCTAGTGTGAAAACAACGATATTCACACCTATTACAAGTCTAGTAATAATACGTTAACTTTCTAGTATTTAAACACTGACTTATATAATAATTATGGAAATAAAATACACATGTAATAAATATAAGTGCAAGAAAAATAGTTTCCTTAGCTCTACCATCAATCACATATTAACACAACGATTCGCTTTTCATAATTTAGAACAAAAGAACTGTTTAAAGTATTGAAAAGTTAGCTTATCAATAAATTCAGAAACTCTTACTTGTTATAGCATCAACTACTTCATTCAAAGATGGAAGTATTCATCCTCAATGCAATCACATAACGCTTTTGAAGATAATAAAATTTGTCTCTGGCTCTAAAAAAAACTTCTTAATTAAAGTTTCTCAGAAATAATTATTTACAATTCTCAAAAAAGAGGGTCTTTCCTAAAACCATCAACCTCTTCCCACGAGGTCAATCCCCTTATTTATAAAGAATCACTAACTTAAAATAACAACTAAATTTTTTTGTTAAGTAAAACAAAAGAATGAAACGTGGCGCTTGATCTCTTTTTTCTCTTGAGATCGTCTAGTGGTTCTATTAGAATGGATGATTCTTCACGTACTCTGACCACTTGAAGAAGAGATCCTCACATGTGTTAGCATACATGAATCTTTGTCAGTCCATAGGGGAAGAAAGGGTTTCCTTTATCTCTATTTCCTCTTCTCTATAGTTGATCATCTTGGCACTTAAACGCTGCAGTACTGCGTGAGCCTTGATCGGGTGTTCCATAAACTTCTTTACCTAACCTGGTGTCATGTTAGCCACATGCACGATCTATAATTCCCATGTTGATTCATGTTATGCATGTCGTTTGACTATGTCATGCAAATCAACAAAGTCTTTAGGTGAGCTAAACTCTGGAAGGCCAATGTATTTCACCTCTCGATTTATCTTCTCCCAACTTTTCTCGCACTCGACCCAGCTTTCTTGTATCTTTTTCTGAGGTTCCTGGGCCATAATTACCCAGTATTCGGCTACCTTCCTGATTCGCAAGATGATGCTATCCATTATCCTTGGATTACATGCTCTTTCACGTCTCGACCTTTCTGTATTGAACCAATATATTTGATTCACTCCACAACCTGATATGCCTTTTCATACCATCTCTCCATGTATTTATAGGTTACCAGCACCATGAGAGTGTCTTCTTGAAATTTGGCTACGCACGCAGTGAAGAGATTTCTTTTGCTCATGAATTGTGCATATGCTTCTCGAAATTCACTCTTCAAGAAAATTGTTGCTTGCATTGAGTCCTGGTAATATTTCTCTAGATGGTGCAGATGGTCCAACTCCTTCTTTATGGTGGCTAGTTCTTTTTCCTCGCATTTTTCTTGATCCAGTATGGCATCAGGTATATCCATTTCCACACCAATTAGCTCAGTTGTCTTTTCATTTTCTTTGACAAGAAGCATTTCTTCTATGGTGATGAGAAGTGTGATATCAAGCGTGAGCCTCCTTTTCTTGGTTGTCGTTATCATTATATATTTCCTCTTTCTTTCATAAGAGATCGCCTATATATCGATGACCTCATCCACAGGCTCAAGGATCTATTGGTATCCCCAGGTTAGAGTGTTTCCCAGTCTTCCTGTCGTATATATTTGTTCTATGACTGGCTCTTGTACTTCTTTAATAGGGGAAGCTTCTGTATGTTCTGGTGACTTGACCTCCTGCTGTTGTTCATCAACTACTGGAGTGTCAGCCTTATATGGGGATATGGCCACAGGTTCAACACTAACTTGGTGATCGTATGTTGAGGTGTCGATCTCTAGTTATTTCAATTCCTCTTCTTGTTCACCAGAGACCAACTCATCCTTGGAGCTGTATTTCAGAGTCTTCGATAGGTCGAGAAATTCAGTGTCTAGTATACTCTCGGCCTCATGCTTTCCTTATAGAGGGTTTATAATGCAAGCATCGAGAGTTGGAGCAGATTTCCCCCTCAATTCTTCATCCTCTATAATTGGTACTCGAGTTATAAGCGAGATCTCTGAGCTCTCTTCATCATCATAGATGATAATTAAATCAAAGAGAATGTTAGGAACACTTGTTTCACTTGATGTTCTTTGAATATCTTGATAGGATGGAATAATCACTGGTGATATAGCTTGTGGTGATGAAACTATGGGGTTTTTTGGATCAACGGTTCCCTCTAGTGGGGTTTATTGTGAGCCATTTAGCTCCTCTCTGATGTTGATTATGTCGACCAAGGTGATCCTTATGGGTTCCAACAGTTAGGGATCATTTTTTAACCTCTGAATGACTCTTTGGGATTCTTCTAACAACAACATCCCTCTCATATGTGCCTCCATGGCTTCTACTTCTCTTCTCTCTTCCCTAACCCTGAGGACTTCTTGAGTCGTATTTTCTATCGTTTCAACCTTCTCATCCATACTCATCACTTTAAATATAGTCATATTGGGGTTAGCTTTTCTCTGTAGCACGTCCTCCTAGTCTTGAGCACATTCTGTAAATATTTAATCTTCAAACTTATCATGTGTGTATGGCCAGTAGGAAGAGACTTGGGATGCATATTGAAGTACTAGGCCTCTAGGGTTATGTTTCTGAAATCGGCCTCTGGGGAATCTGTATTCCAGTTGGCTCAAACCTTCTTGTTTAGCTTCACATTATCATTCACCATGTAAAACCCTATATGGAAACCACAGGGTATGAACGCTCGCTTCTTGTCTTTAACCAGAGTGACATTATAGCCCTGCAGGATGGTTTGGTAACATATTTCTCCCACGATGAGCCGGTTTGGGAAGTGAGAAGGGAGTAAATGAGCTGCACTGATAGCCCCAAACACCCTAATATAAGTAGTGGTTTCCTCTAGGTACCAATGGCCTACTTTTGAGATCATTTTCTTGGCCTCTGCCGAAAGTCTTGCGAATTATTTCTTAAAAATAATAAAATAGACCCAAGCTATAAATTCATCACAGATGAGAGAATAGGTTTTCTTTTACCTGTTTTTCCACAAAATGGTGAAGTAGACATGTACATGTAGATTGATGACATGCCAGCTCAGATTCATTTATGTGAAGATGTTCCTTGTGTAGATTACGTCTAGTAGGTACGATGCCATGTGAAAAGCAGGGGTTTCTCCATCCTTTAGTGTCTGGGCCTGTAATATGTTGGTCCTCAATTTTTTTGAAATTATTTCTCCTCATTTGAAGCTTCTCTCGGAGATGGCCACTGATCTGAAAATAGAAGGCTAACTTGTTATGCTATGCAAGCACCCTCTACTTCATTAAAAATAAACTTTACAGGACCTTGCTTCATGTGTATAAATATGCAAGATAAAATTATGTGTTAAGTTCATGCATCTTCTTGTAAATGTTTATGTGTGAGGAATTGTTCTTTTAGATGGTTAAATATGTACTTTAAACAAATACACAGCAACACAACTTGCAGCAAATAAACCATCAAACTCACAACAAGAATAAGTTGATAAAGGAGTTCACCCCCCTCCGGGCTACATCTCCTTGAGCCTCCATCAATGGACTTGTCTCTCTGGGATTAATTAGTCAAAAGTTCTTTTACAAGCTGCTGCTCAACTCCAATGGAAAAAAAAACTGTACCATTGAGATCAGAACACATAAAACCCCCAAAAATGACTAATAGAACTCTGAAAACGGATCATGGCTCATCCGGGCATGACCTCTTCTACATGTGGCCATAAGCTTCCCTGATCTTCTCTTTGGAAAAAACACCTGTAAAAGTCCTCAAATCCTCTGAAACCTGTCTCAATGTGTTCAGATCATAACAATTAGCCAAAAATGATTATTCAATCACAGAAAACAGACATAGGCTCACCAAAACATGTCCTCAACCAATGAGGGCTTCAAGCTCCCTAGAGCTTGCTGATACTTCAATGGTGAAAAACCTGCAAAATAAGTCTTCAAATGGCCTTGATAATAGTGTCAATGGATCCAGGACGTCCAAAAACCCCTATTTGGGCTTTTACAGCACCTCAATCGGCCAAAAGATGAAGAAGTTAGGCCTCCTCCATTTTCCTCCTTCAACCTTGCTGAAACTGGTTCGCCAAAACACACCTCTGTGTGCTCTAACCAAGAACACGCTCCAAATCTGTGTTTAAACCCAACACATGTGTGCAACCGAATAAATGTGCAAACTGTAGGATGGTTAGGGCACCTCCAACCCCTAACCGCCAAGCTCTCGGGCACATAGGGGTCCATACGACCAAGCGCTTGGGCAAAATGGCTAACCGTTCAATGAGCCAATGGCCAAGCGCCAAGTACTGGGCGCATTCAAAAACCATGCCAACCGTTGGAACCATAATGTAAAAATCTGCACGCATGTGGTATAATCACGGGTCATGTGGAGTACCCATAGAACCGGGGGCTCCATTTGAAATACACTCTCGCGCACAAATGTTATAACAGGGTTAAATGTGATATAACAAACCCACGGGTTACAATTTTTAAAAACCCCCCAAACGCGTGCACTAATACGGAGGACATGGTCGCATGGCCAATACAAAGGACCGCAGGCTGGGGCTAAGCCCCGGCCTGACCCCCCGCCAACGGTTACAATTTGCAAATTTAAATATATTAAAGTTCACATACATTACAAGTAACATCGTGTGGCCTATTGGCACGGGGACTTTGTTAAAGCGCTTATCAAAGGAGGAGGTCACCGGTTCAAATCTGGTCGGCTCCACAAAAGTTTAAACAACAAACCAATAAACCATTAGCCAATAAAGGGGTGCCACGTGGCAACCCATGACTGGGCCACGTGGCACCAAAACATTTGCCCAATAAAATGATGCCACCTGTTGTAATGTGATTCATCCAACTGTCAGCCAACTCATCTCTGTGACATCACCTATTCCACGTCAGCATACGGTCATGCCACGTCAACATCCGTACGAACTGTATAGACTGCCCAGTCAGCGTCCTTTTTTTACCTATTTGATGATTCAAACATATCACGATATCTCTCGCTCTCGACGTTCGTTTGTGACGAAACGAGTTGCATTGGGTTCATGATGACGAGGGCTACGCTCATGTTCGTTTTGAGATAATTCCGAGAATGTTTATTTTTGAGCTAAAATTTGACCCCTGGTCCAGATTTTGATCACACCTTCCCACTGAAAGGATTTTGGACCCACAAAAGCTTATGATCATATGTCTTCTTTCAATTTATATCAATTTATTCTACTTGAAAAGTATTTTCGACAATCACCTGGATAGTTTGACATGCCTTGCACTGCAACTGGCTATGTCCCTCAACCACTGTGCTCCGACTGCTGCTAACCCACTGTTCTCTTTGTGCTTGGAAGACTTCCAACCTTCCCACTGAGAATCAAGTCCCTCTTGCGAACTCTTTAACGTCAAAAAAATCATCTCTCCAATGGCTGCAAAAACTTTCCTGCGACATCTTGTCACAAGCCAAGAAAACCATCAATCTTGAAAACAAATTATACAAGACTGAAAAATGATGCCAATAAAATCTTTTGTTCTTCAAACAAACTGTCAAATCTTGTACTTCATCAAAGTACATGGAGTTTTCCTGCATCATGGTGTACTCAAAATCAACTTTCAAGTCAATAAACACCATCGACTAAACACAAGTCGAAAGACACGATCGACACAACATAGTCGTCAGAAAATCATCAACACCAACTGAGACTCATTTGAAACATATCAACCTTCCCAAACTGACAAGTCGACAAACATGATACACAATCATGTCACAATCATGAATCACTCACGATGAACCATCACCAGGTTCACTGCTTACACATACATAAAAACAAATGCATGTGCATGACTCTTCAACTCTCCTTCCAGTACAAACATAAGTACATAACCCAAAACATCTGGGTACATAAGAGTTGAAATGAAAAAGATAAATGGCTAGAACAAGTGAACATCATATCCATCTTTTACATCCTCCTGGAAAATTTATGCAAAAACGAAAATGCCTTCAGAATGAATTACATTCACATGCAACTTGCATCATGCAAGTTGTGATATATTGTTGTAACTTATCATGCTTCCCATAAATGCACACATAACGCTAAAAAGCGCATTTACAACAGAAAATGCAATCTTTACTTTCTCAAGAAATCCAACCATTTCTTACCAAGCCAACTCAACGGTGACTTTTTCTGCTGAAAATCGTCCTCTTGTGAATCATCTTGACTCACACCGATGATGGAATCTCCTCTTCCATTATTTCCAATCTCTTTATCCAACTGCTTCTTGTGCTGTGCATGAGTTGTTGGATGCAACGTCCAACATTGATCAATGAGATGACCCCGCTTCTGACAATGAGTGCAAATATTTTGCATCCTCTTTTCACGTTGTCTTTGCTTGGACAATTTCCTGAAAGCGGTTAATCTTTTCCAACATTTTGAAACATGATGGTTATACAAACCACAATATGTACATGGATTCTTTCTTCCATTTTTACATATAAATTTATCATTCTTAACATAATCAAAAGCAACTGAATAATAAGAAGAATTATACCTTGAGCATTCACCATTATCGCCTCTTTGAGGAGGTGAATCTGAAGAGTTACAAGCTCTCATTTGAAGACCATCAGCAGTGTTCTTGTCCTCATCACTGTCACAACTCTTTCATTTCACACATTTGCATTCATATTGAACACAAGCCTTACATGCTGGAGGGATTGAACTTTCAACAAAAGTTCTTGAACTTTCACCTTTAAAGCCTTCTTGAGGAGGTGAACTTGAAACAAAGTTTTTTCCTGGCACTGTTTCCCTTGTCTCCTCGACTTTGGAATTTTCTCCATCTCTTTGTTCATATCCAAGACCACAATACTTGGGTCTCTCTTCAACAACAATAGGCTCAACAATGCCTTGTGCATGCTTGCCCAAACCTTTACCTTCATAGCCCATTTTTAACAATAACTTGGACCTTATTCCTCTTGTGTGATTTTCAAAAACACCAAAAATTTCATCTTGAGAGGACTTAGAAGATAAAATAACATTGCATACCTTATGTTCATGCATGTACTTGGTAAGGGTTTCCTTTGCCTCATGGAGTTGAATCTCCATCTCATGCAACTTTTCAAGAAGCTGGTCTT
>JZKD02S1779326.1:344977-388521 GCA_000966675.3 Picea glauca | reverse complement strand
CGGAAATATACATAAATATACAAATGATAATCGGAAAACTGCTGAAACTCTAAATTATCAAAATAGAAAGAAAAACTAAATGACTCTAACCTGGTACCTGCTTGAAACCATCATTCGATGAGGCTCTCGTAGGCGTAATTTCTCTCACTCAGATCATGCTGCATCTCCTCATTGTCCTCCTCCTCCTCCTGCTCGCATTCTTCATGTGTTGATTCATCGTCCGTTTCTGGAGGAGTAATTAAGCTCTCAGCTGCTATCAAGATATTCTCTTCCAGAGAAGAGGAAATCCCGGCTTCCCAAGGATCTGAGTGAGCTGTTCCAAGCTTATACTCATAGTTAAACCATGTTAAAAAGAAGGGATTCTTACAGCACCCAAATCAAAATGAAAATCTGAAAATCACACTTGCTGAAACACTCTTGAAACAAACCACTCTTGCTGAAACACATGAAAAACACTCTTCACAGTTGCAAGACTTGAAATTTACACTACCATACTTGCAGAAATTGAAATTTATACTACCACACTTGCAATAATTGAAACACACTCTACATGCCCTTACCCAAAGGAAAGACCAACTATTCTATAACCAGAGAACAGGACCCTATTCCCAAAAAAGGAATCTTCAGCACGTGTTTCCGATCACCAAAATTTTATGAACTCATTGCTAATTGAAATGATTGACACACACTGAAGACTAAATACCTCTTAACAGAGAACAAGATCCTAATCTCCAAGAAGGAATCTTCAACACCTGTTTCCGATCACCAAACTTTTATGAACTCATTGCTAATTGAAATGATAGATACACACTGAAGACTAACTACCTCTTAACAGAGAACATGACCCTAATCCCCAATCAGGAATCTTCAGCACCTGTTTCTCAATCCCTTGTGCTTCCCCGACAACGATGCCAAAATGTTAGGCGTAATATATGTTGTTATAATAACGTTGCAGTACAGTTGCCCAACTATTTACTTGTCAACCCGGGGTACGTAAACTGATGAAGCACGTGCACTGTTTGTGCAGGACTGAAGTAGAACTAATCTAATCTAATCTATGTTGCTGAAATGAAACTAATCTAGGAAAGCAGGAAACATTAATCTAGGAAAGCAGGAAATTGCATAAATGAAAAGAAATACAACATGTGAAGAGTTAATGACAAATAACATATGTGAGCTCACACAATAAAGCTATCTTGAATTACATAACAATAATCAAATGACAATCATGAAATCATAGAAATGAAAGAATATGAATCAAAGCTAAGAATCCCTTTCTCTTTTGAATCCTAATGACTACTCTGATTCTAATCACATTCTAATTGAATTCTCATGAAGAGAGAGCACTCTCTTTTATACATGAGAGCCTTGAAGATAAGATAACCATCTCATTATTACAGATCCACTATTCTCTCAACCTCTTTCCCATTATTACAAAATATAATCCCTTTAAATCCTCACACATATCTCTCATGTATCTTAGATAAGATATTCTAACCAAATCTCCATGATCTTCTCCTTGAAAAGAGGCTTGAATAACTATCTCCTTTGGAATGATGGAAGAGATATTTGAGAAGTCTCTTTCAATTAATCATCCACATATTCCTACATATTACAAAGCTCACACATAATTGAGATATATATGAAAACATGTATATTTTCTAATATTTAATCATAAATTCCCTTTTAATACTAAAATGAATAAAGTGGAGAACAATAGGGTGAAACCCAAGTATATTTATGGAAATGATATCATGAAAGGTTAATGGGGCGATGAAATGTGAAGAATGATGAAGGGAAAGGTGGATGGGAATAGGACATTTATGAGCCCCAACAGAGATGTTAGATGATGCCAGGAATAAAAACAATATGGGTGCTAATAGGCATGACTTTGCAAATTGCTGAAAAACCTCTAACCTTAGCTATAAAAATCACGGTGCTAACAATTCAGTTGGCATGCAGGACAACAATGTATGTGGAGTGAAACTTTAATTGGCCTATTAAATGACAAAATCTGATCTTATTTTGTGCTGAGAACATCCCATCATACTACTGATTTAAACGAGTGGCTCGAGGGTCGACGCTTTTCTTAGACAATGTTCGTTGATATATTTTGGCAAAGGCTTCGGTGTTGATCTAACTTGACATATAATGTTGATGTGGAAATGCTGACCTGGAAGTGCGACTAGGACACAGGGAAACCTAAGGTGACTATGGATGAAACTAGGCCATACGAATTGCCTGCATGGCAAAGACACATGTCGTTTGAATTTGGCTCCTTCTCCTAAGATTTTATTTGGAATCGAGGATTTTTGTTAGATATGCGCTTTGAAAAATAGGTCCTATCCCACCGATGCAGAAGAAGTATCGAGGATCAATGATCAATGAGATATTGAAACACATGTTCCTATATTACGCCCCTTGAAACCTGTCGACGCCGAAAATGCATCGGTGATCGATGTTTGACGAAGTCTCAATGTGAAAATTTCCACAATTTAAATCTTTGGCATTTCACCAACTCCAAACAATGCATCAATAATCAGTGATTAGAGGTTCTTTATGGACCATGTTAGTTTTTTTTCCCTTTCATATTTCGCCGACGTCGATGGGATATTGACAATTTTTTGAAAACTTCTTCACGAACATAGTTATCAATCGACACACTCCTCCTTCTCTTTTCCCGATGCCAATAATACATCGACGATGGGTTATTATCATTGCTATGTGGTCATTTTACTACTCAGATTTCTCTGATGCCGAAAATAGGTGCGTGGATCACAATCTTAGGTGTGTATTCTTAGTTAAAATGCCAAGTTATTTTTAGAAAAAAAGTTTCAATTAGTTCAATGACTTCGAAGAAAACCTATTGCGACCAATGAAAAAATAAAACCAACGCATATAATTTCCATTGATTTATACACAACTGAATATTTAGACAAGAAAAAGTGGTACCCCAAAACAAAATCTCTAAATGTTTTAGGGTGTGTTGAGGGATCAACAAATGGCGATTCTCTGGGCGAAAAAAAAATATCTACATGCTTCCCTATAGCTTATCTTGTGCAAAACTTACTTGAGAAAACATCATACCTTGTTTCCAACTAAATTTTTGCATCTATGTGTACACAACTTCCTAGGTTTGTAAATCTGGATTGGCCGATGAGGTTCAACTTTTCTTCCACCTTTGTTCCTTTTGACCACGATCCACGTCCTTATTTGACATGAGTTGGGTAGAGTGTCCACTAACATGAGGCATTTTAGTTAATACTCCCTAGAAATGGTGTTGCTCCGCTGCCAATGAGCATCCATATCCCCAGTGGATTCACCTCGACATCACAGACCTTGCTCCACTGCGAACGAGTGTCCATAGCCCCGACAGAGTTATATGCATACCCTTTCATACTTTTCACTCTTTGTAATTCAATTTATGTTTTTTAGGCAATAGCGCGAAGAGTGAGCCAGAGAGGAGGATGTTTTTTGTCAGCAAATGAGCTTTGTTAAATTGGAACATTCTCCAGCTCCGTCCATAGGTATGTGTGATACTTTCCAACTTGTCAAATTTTCTTTTAAGCTTCACCAGATCACCAGGCAGATGATTTCATCGCTTAACGAGATGGTGCACCCACAAAGACAACATGAGGGATTCTTTTTGGAATTTTGAGTCTATTCATCCTATCTTATTCTGCATGCAAGCACAGGTCAGGAGAAGAGTTTGTATCATCTTATCCCCTCATGAAATACCAAACTGAATCATTATTTTGCAACACACAACTCTCTCAAAAATTTAAATGAAAAAAAGAAAAAATAATCCAACAAGTATCAAAAAAGGAAACTTAAAAAACATTTTTTTTAGGAGAAGTATTGTTTTAAGGCTAGGCCATTCACCGAGAGGGAGTATGGTTCACCTCTCAAATTTTTCAACTGATACGTTCCTGCCTAAATTTTCTCGGATACCTGGAAAGGTCCGAGCCATAGATTTTGGAATTTCGAATGTTTTCCCTTAGGTTCATTTTCTCTATCCCATTTCAGGACTAAGTCTCTTACTTCAAAACTCTTCTCTTTTCCCTTATGCTTGTCAAACCATATTTTAACTATTTGTTGATGACTGGTGAACTTAGATTTATATTTCTCCCTTTCCTGTTCAAGCATGAGGAGGGTATCAATTCTTTGTTTAATAACTAATGAGGGTTGTCCTCTTGAAGCCTAAGGAAGTTGCAGTGATGGAAGATACAACCCATTTGGGAGAATGGATTCTTGTCTGTATACCAGAAAGTACGGAGAGTTTCCTATAACTTCCTTGGGTGTTACTCTATCTTCCCATAAGGTGTTATGAAGAAATCTATGCCAATTCCTCTAATTGTCTACGACTGTTTTCTTCAAGATCCTCACTATGCTTTTATTAGTTGATTCTTCTATCCCATTTCCTTGTGGGTAGTAGTTTGAAAAGTATCTTATTATGATCCATTTATCCAGAGAGAACTCTGCTAATAGAGTAGAATAAAAGTAGGCATCATTTTCAAAAATAAGAATGGAAGGCATCCCAAACCTTGTGATCAACTATTGTTCTATGAATTGGATTACAACCCTTTCATTCACATGAGTCAGAGGGATGGCCTCTGTCCATATTGTGAAATAATCTGTAGTAGTCAGTATATATTTATGTTGTTTTGAAGAATTTGGAGTAATCTCCCCTATGATGTCTAACCTCCATTGCTCGAACGGTATGGAAATGGTCACTAGTCGGAGTGTGAAAACTTCCCTCTTTTCTCAACCAACGCTCATTTGACAAGATTTACAATTTCTATCGTGTGTATGAGTGTCCCTAAATAGAGTAGGCTAGTAATAACATGATCTTAATATTTTGTGAGATTTGGTATCTCCTACAAAGTGTCAACCTACAGGACCATTATGGAGCTCCCTTAGAACCTTTTTTGCATATTCATGTTCAATACATCTTAGGAGTACTCCATCATAATTTACGCGGAAAAGTACTAAATTTATGAGGCAGTATTGTGTAGATTTTAGCCGGAGAGATCTCCTTTCGTTAGGGTTTAGGTTTTCTAGGAAAGTACCATGATGTAGGAGGTAAATAAAGTTTCCATACCAAGATTCTTACCCTAGTGGAATGTATAAAGATTCAATGAACCATAATGCTAATTCATTCTCCCACCAGGGGTCTTCATTTATTAGATCTTGGGCTTCTACGTCCAGTTTACACAATCCTTGTCCCTTAACTAATTTGGCAGGTTTTATATCTATATCAAATTCTTGGAAAAGTACCATCCAATTTCCCCTTCTCTCTCCCATCTCATGTTGAGTGAACAGGGATCAGACTGCGGGAGGAGGCACGATGACTTTGGTGTGATTTTTCAGGATGTAAGATTTGAAATGTTTCACTGCTTTGTATGCCGCATAATCTTGTTTGTATATAGTAGGGTAGTTCAATTCATATCCTTGGATATTAGTGCTCATAAATGATATCGTTGCCTCATTGTTGTCATCATCTTTCTAAGTCAATACTGTAGCCAAGGACTGGTTGGAGGAGAAAGTATAGAGGAATTTTTTTTTACTAAAATCGGGACTTCGTAGCACCGGAGCTTGAGAGATTGAAATATAGATATTGTTGAAGGAATCTTTTCACTCGTCATCCCACTTAAACTCTGCATCCTTGTGAATCATTTTTTTTAAAGGTTTGACATTTTTAGTGAAATTGGGCATGAACTTCCTCACAAAATTAATTGTCACAAAGAAGGATTGCATAGCCCTTTTTTTATTGGGTAAGGGAAGTTGATCTTTTGCCTTTATTCATTCAAGGTCTATACGAATTCTTTCTTGAGATATAATATGACCTAGTAGTTTCCCTTCCTCTACACCAAAGACAATTTTCTTAGGGTTCAAAGATATTCCATATTTCTTACACCTTTCAAAAATATGGTTTAGATGTTGAATGTGTTCATCTCTGTTATTTGAATACATAGTCATGCCATCCAAATACACTACTACACACTTGTTAATCAATCCCCAAAAGGCTACGTCCATGGCCCTTTGGAAGGTTTCCCTTGCATTAATCAACCCAAAGGGCATGCATTTATAAGAAAACATTCCCCACTTGGTTCAGAAGGTAGTCTTCAATCATTCTTCATCTGAAACTAGGACCTGGTTATAACCTAATAAACCGTCTAGAAGGGAAACTATTTTAGAGCCAAACACGGTCTACAAGAGTTGTTCCATGGGTGGGACTGGGAAGTTATCTTTTTCCGATGCTCTGTTAAGGTTTTTGAAATCTACACATAGGAGGATCTCCCCAACATTTTCCTGACATGAACCAAATTGGCTACCCAGGAAAAGTGTATAACATGAAATATAATCTTAGCATGTAACAATTTATTCAGTTCTTGATACATCAAGGGTTCCAAATATGGATGATACTCTCATAATTTCTATTGGAAAGGTTTTATCCCAAGTTTCAATGGTATTGTTTGTTGTATAATGCGAGTATCATACGTTTTTAGTTCCTTGTAAGATGAGGGAAAGATATCCTGGTATTCCTTTAATAGTTTGATATAATATTTCGTACCTTCTTTGGATACTATCTTACCGATATTCATTTTCTTGAGGTTCTCAAGGGTTCCTAAGTTTACAGTTTCATGTAAAGGGCATGAGCTCCCTATTTTTGCATTCTTCGTCCCTTTAAACCTTTCTCTCAAGTCGAAGAGATCTTCCAAACTGGCCACCCCTTTAGGTATTGTGTGAAACTTGGGATGATCGTCAACATGGTATTTTCCCCAGTTATTTTGGTGGGATTATGTTTCTTATAGTTTCTCCTGGAATACTTCATCATCAATAGAGAAATATTTAAAATTCTCTCGATTAGTTAGAAAATATACAATCTGTTCATCTCCTTCAAAAGCCTTCCAATTAGAAATATTGTTGGGTACTGATGGTTTGTATAGTAGTTCCATAGTGAACCTAGAGGATTCATAGTATTCTAAAGGGGATAAAATTGAGGCTGCAGTGGCTAGGGAATAAACAAGTGTGTTTTTCTCCTTGGGAGCAGAGGTAATGTTGAAAGCCTCAAAATTGTCTATCAAGTTGTGTACCATCTATTGATAACTCTTTAAGTGAGGTGAATTGAAATGGATAGTATTATTTACTTTCCTAAAAATGATTTCAAAATATCCAAATAATTTTAGTTCCTTGATGTCCAAGTCAATGGCTTTCTTCAGTCCCTAGACTAGGGCTTCATATTCAGTAGTATTGTTGGTGCATTCGAATTCTAACCTATAGGATAAGAAACTTCGTTTCCATTTCGGGTCGATAAGGATGCACCCTGCACCTGATCCTTCTTTCGATTTAGATCCATCAAAGTACATGGTCCACATAATAAGTGAGGGGTTTCCTATTTCTACATGGCTGATTGTTTCTTCAATTTCAACCTCCTGGGCCACTACTTTCATCAAGAATTCTTGATGGGTCATAATTTCCTCCAAGGCCACTAGCGAATCTATTTTAAAAACGATTTTGGACTTTTTCTTGGATGGTATATCGGATTGGTAAGAAGAAAGGTTACCAAAATAAGAATCACATGAATAATTACATAACACAAGAAAATATGTTGACGAGGGTTCATTAGGCGTATCTAAATCAGTGACAATATGTTCAATATATCTCTCTCTGTCAATCATGATCATGTTTGGATGTCCTTTTAATGGAAACCAGAGGTGATCCCAATCGATACTAAAATATCCATTTAATTTCTCAGACCAATCCTCTCTAAGCAACATGCCATAAGCCTCTAGGATGTCTACTATGATTATGTCAGTTACTTGGAAAAACTTGGGGTAAGTAACAATCCTGATCATGACATATTTCAACTCCCCAATGGCCTTTAATTGGGTTATGTCCAATTGTATAACATGTTTATCACTTTTGAGAGGGGTAGCATTCAATTTATTGCAGAATGATAATGGAATGACATTTGAAGATGCCCCTGAATCAACTAGGCAATTATGTAAATTTCTATTGAAAAACTCAAAGGGTAGCAGGAAAGGAGGGAAAAAATATCTCTCATTTTTATCTAGGGAACATGCATTCACATTTGGTTTATTCATTAAATATACAGGGGATGACACATTCCCTTGATTAGTTCCTTTCATAGGGGTATCTATTAACTTCAAGGCTTGTAATAGGAAACCCTTTTGTTGGGGGATCATGCACATGTCCATGACTGACACATTAGCATTCACCTTATTTAAGTCTTCTACTATGTTGTAGTCAAGCTTAGGTGTTTCCCGTGTGTGTATATTTATAGGATTTATTTGGGAGACAATCGGTTCTTTCGAATGATCGAATATTTGTTTCCCTCTCGAGGCTTGAACTGTGGTGGGATTATTTTGGACCAGTTGAACCCTACTTCATGTTTGTATAGCCAAAACCTCAGCAGGTGGTTCCTAGAACTCACATACATAGTTGAGAGGCATTGACAAGTCAGGATCCCACAAAAACATGGTTGTTTCATATGGTAGCTCAACTTCTTCTTGATCGATGATATTTACCATTGAGCCACTTGATTGTTCGGTAATATAAAGTTCATATAGGAACCTATTGGCCATTAAATTCATAGCATGCACCCATTGGGGATAGTCTCTTTTAGAATGTTTCTCTTGATGGTACGTACAAAAGGAGTTGGATGTTACATTACCCAGGTCGATGTTTAAGTTGGCTGGGGGAGGTTCAATTGCTTTGAAAGGAGGGTTTCTTTTAAAAAAGGGTTTATAAGGCCTTCGAACTTGGTTTCCTTCCCCGACACTTCTTTTCATGTCTACAATTTCATTCAAAATTTTCTTTATCATCCTTTGTAGGTATTCTATGTCCCCACCTCCTTTTTCAGAACCTTGTTTTGTTTGTTTTTCCAGGGGTCTAGTCAACAAAAGTCCTCTTATAGGTGGAGGTTGAGCTTCCTTCTTAACTAGTGAGATCTAGCCCTCTTTGCATCCCTTCATTTGGAATTCGATTGTTGGCTTCCTCAAAATTTTCATCTAGGGTGTGTTTGACAACCCTCTTCACAAACATGTAAATGGAAGCATGGAGAGAATTAGTGTATACCTCAATCTGCAACTCCTAAGTAGGTTTAGCTTCAGGTTGGAATTTGTTCAGGATAGTGGTAAACCATTTATTGAATATTTAACCTTCTCTTTTGAACACATGTTGGCAGTGAAAATTTCAACCATTAAAGCTCATGTGGTGGTTTCTTCTGCAAATTTGTCTAAGAAATCTTTTTGCAACATCATCCAACTAGTTATGGACCCAACAAGCAAGTTAAAATACCAAGTCAAGGCTGAATTCTCATAGGTATAGGGAAAATTCCTACACAGTACATCTTCATGTTGTACGTTCATCAATGTTATAGCTAATATGAACCTTTTGATATGGTCTTCATGAAATCTGGAGGTTTCAGTGTCAAATTTGGGGAGTAAATTTTTCGGATGTCGGGGTAGGTTATGTACCCATCCTGGGATTGAAAAATCATATCAGGCCAACCATGGTTGATTATATTGAGGTTGATTTCCCCTTTCTTCATTGTTGTCGTTATTATCCTCCATTTCATCCAATTCAGAAGTTGGGCGATCCAAGTTAGACCCTTCCTTGTCAGATTCAAAATCATCAGGTTCAGATTAGTTACCAGCCGGTGTTTTGGGGATTATATTAATGGGTTGTTCGATCTCAGTGAGGGAAAAATCTATCAGGTCTTCTACTATGTGAACAAAAAACTGGTCAGGGGTGTCAACAACTAGTCTTCTTACTTTTTTTCTACAAGGAACTAAATGAGCTAAGGGTAACGATCAAATTTTCCTGGTGTGTGCTCTTGTGATTCTTTTGAACTAGTTCAACTCCTCGTGGGGGAGAGTGTAATTTATTTCAGGGAACATTTATTCTACTTCCTCGTGTTTAGGTGATTTAATCGTTTCGAGAGTACTCTATGTATGTGGGTTGTCTTGATAATGACTATCCATGCATGTGGGATGTTTTTGAATCTGCAGGCTATGCGAAATATATTATCAGGAATTTCATTAGCCATTCATTCGTTTAGGCCCTCCTTTTAGCGCCAATTCTGTTGAAGGGTCCAATATCCTTTGAATCAATAGTAGGAACCAAACTTGCCTTAGAATCCCAATTAGGCTCTACAAAATTTGATGAGTGGAATGGTTCTCTAGATCTTTCGATCTGGCCAATTTACTGATGGGATTTACTAGTGATTAACAGGGTATCTTTCTGTGAAAGTTCCTCCTTTAGGTTAAATGATTCCCTTTTTGTATTTTCTTTTATTAGATAAGTTTGATAAAATAAGGGTGATGGTATAAACCAATTGATCGAGGATATTATTAACTACTAAATAATGTTGATCTTGGGATAACCCTCGTGCTCTAGCGTGCAGACAATGATGTTAACACTTATTACAAGTATAGTAATAATACGTTAACTTGCTGGTATTTCAACACTGACTGAGATAACAATTATGGAAAGAAAATACACATGTAATAAAGACAAGTGCAACAAAAATAGTTTCCTTAGCTCTACCATCAATCACATATTAACACAATGATTCACTTTTCATCATTTACAACAAAAGAATTGTTTAAAGTATTGAAAAGATATCTTATGAATAAATTCAGAAACTCTTATTCATTATAGCATCAACTACTGAATTCAAATATGGATGTAGTTCCTCCTCAATGCAATGACATAACGCTTTTAATGAAAATAAATTTTGTCTCTGGCTCTAAACAAAACTTCTTAATCAAAGTTGCTCAAAAATAATTCTTTACAATTCTAAAAAAAGAGGGTCTTTCCCAAAACCATCAACCTCTTCCCAAGAGGTCAATCCCCTTATTTATAAAGAATCACTAACTTAAAATAACTACTGAAATTTGGTGTTAAGTAAAAAAAAAAGAATGACACATGGCGCTTGATCTCTTTGTTCTCTTTAGATCGTTTAGTGGTTCTACTAGAGTGTGTGATTCTTCTCGTACTCTAACCACTTGACGAAGATATCCTTTCATGTGTTAGCATATGAGAATCTGTGTTGGTACATTGGGGCTGAAATGGTTTCCTTTATCTCTATTTCTCATTCTCTATTCTGATCATCTTGGAACTTAAATGCTGCAGTACTATGTGAGACTTGATTGGGTGCTCCATAAAATTCTTTACCTGACCTGATGTCATGCTCGCCACCTATGTGATCTTCGCTTCCCATGATGAGTCATGTTCTGCATGTCATTTGACTATGTCTTGAAAATCGACAAAGTCTTCAGGTGAGCTGAACTATGGAAGGCTAATGTATTTCACCTCCCGACTTATCTTCTCCCAACTTTTCTCACACCCGGCCCACCTTTCCTGTATATTTTACTGAGGTTCCTGGGCCATACTTACCCAGTATTCAACTTCCTTCCTAATTTGGGAAATGCCTCTATTCATCAACACTTGGATGCCATGCTCTTCTGCATATCGGGATTTCTATACTACACTGATATAATCAATTCACTCCACAGCCTAGTATGCCTTTTCATACCATTTCTCCACATATTTATAGGTTTTCAATCCCATGAGAGTGTCTTCTTGCAAATCGGCTATGCTCGTGAATTATGCGTATGCTTTTCGAAATTCACTCTTCAGGAAACCTGCTACTTGTGTTGAGTCCTAGTAATATCTCGCTATATGGAACATATGGTCCAATGCCTTCTTTGCAGCGGCTAGTGATTTTTCTTTCTATTTTTCTCAATCCAACATGGCATCAGTTATATGCATTGCCATGCCGATTAGCTCGGTTGTCTTCACATTTTCTGTGTTGATCAGTGTTTCTTTTGTGTTGATGAGAAGTGTGCTATCAAGTCCGAGCCTCCTTTTCTTGGTTGTCCTTCTCATTATATCTTTCCTCTTTCTATCATAAGTTATTTCTTGTATATCAGCGACCTCATCCATGGGCTCAAGGATCTATTGGTCTCCCTAGGTTAGAGTGTTTCCTAGGCTTCCTGCCGTATACATTTGTTCTATGACTAGATCTTGTACTTCTTTAACAAGGAATCTTCTGTATGTTTTGTTGACTTGACCTCTCGTTGGTGTTCGTCGACTGGTGGAGTGTCGGCCTTGGATGGGGATACAATCACAAGTTCAACACTAAATTAGTGATCGACTACTGAGGTGCCAATCTCTAGCTGCTGCAATTCCTCTTCTTGTCCACTAGAGCCCAAATCATCCTTGGAGATGTCTTTTAGAGTCCCTTATAGGTCAAGAAATTCAGTTTCTAGGATACTCTCAGACTTGTGATCTCCCTACAGAGGGTTTAGAATCGAAGAATAGAGAGTTGGATCTAGATGTTCCCCCGGTTCTTCCTCCTCTGTGATTGGTACTGTAGTTATAAGTGAGATCTCAAAGATGTGTTCATCATCATAGATGATAATTAAATCAAAGAGAATGTTAGGCACACCTATTTCACCTGATGTTCTTGGAATCTCCTGCTGGGATAGAATAATCACCGATGATCTAGCTTGTGGTTATGAAACTCTGTGGTTTTTTGGATCGGTGGTTCCCTCTAGTGGGGTTGATTCTGAGCCATTTATCTCCTCTCTGATGTTGATTGTGTCAAACAGGGTGATCCTTATGGGTTCTAATAGTTGAGGATCATTTTCTATACTCTGGATGACTCTTTGGGATTCTTTTAACAACAACATTCCTCTCCTTTGTGCCTTCGTGGATTCTACTACTATGTTCTCTTTCCTAAACCTCATGACTTCTTGAGCCATCTATTCTATTGTTTCAACCTACTCATCCATACTCATCACTTTAAATCTAGTCATATTGGGGTCATATTTTCTTTGTAGCACCTCCTCCTAGTCTTGGGCACATTCTGTAAATATTTTGTCTTAAAACTTATCATGTGCGTATGACCAGTAGGAGGAGACTTGTGATGCATGTTGAAGTACTAGGCCTCTAGGGTCATGTTTGCAAAATCGGCCTGTGGGGAATCTGTATTCCATCTGGATCAAACCTTCTTGTTTAGCTTGCACATTATCCTTCACCATGTAAAACTCTATATGGAAACCATAGGGTATGAATGCTCACTTCTTGTCTTTAACCAGCGTGACATTATAGCCATGTAGGATGGTTTGGTAATAGATTTATCCCACGACGATTCGGTCTGGGATGTGATCAGGGAGTATATGTGGTGTTCCAGTAGCCCCAAACACTCTGATATAAGTAGTGGTTTCCTCTAGGTACCAGTGGCCTACTTTTGTGATCATTTTCTTGGGCATTATTTCTTAAAAATAATAAAATAGATTTGAGCTATAAATTCATCATAGATGAGAGCATAGGAGTTTTTTTACCTATTTTCCCACATAATGATGAAGTAGACATGTACAGGTAGCTCGATGACATGCCAACTCATATTCATTCCTACGAAGATGTTCCTTGCACATATTATGTCTAGTAGGTACAATGCCATGTGAAACATAGGGATTTCTCCATCCTTTGGTGTTTGGGCCTACAATATGTTGGTTCTTAATTTTTTGAAATGATTGCTCCCTAGTTCAATAAGCTCCCAGATATGTCCATAGTGTATTCCAGGGGTATTCATGCCTATGAAAAACTTGGCACAATCCCTCTCCTCGTACAATCGGTAGATTAGAGACATTAAATAAATGTATGTCTCCCATAGGTTTTCTATTGCATACTAGTCGTTGCTCCGGTTTGTGAATTTTTTGTCTTCCTTCCACCATGAGGCCATCGATCTACTCATGTCATGGAACTCATATAATTTTACAATGAAATCAGTGTTTAATCACTCCTCCGGGTCCCTGAGCTTGTAGTATTTCTGGACTTTCGTTGAGAGAAAAACACCGAAGCATCCGCCATTTTCATCATTGACTAGGAACTTCATTGCATATGTGTGGTCGATTATCCACCCCAGGGTATCAATATAGGGTAAGACCGGGGTTCAACATGATACCATATGTAGGCATGACTATTGAATGTTTAGAAAAAACTGGTCGTCGAGCATCCTTACGTCCGGGTCACTGTGGGGGATGAATTATGGGTAATCTTTCCAGTTAATACTATTGAACAAATATCCCCACTGTGGGAGAAACATTTTTAACCCATTACTCACCTATATGTCACCAAATGCAGGGGGATGGGAAAATTCCTTATTATTAGATGTTTCGATGCCCGACTCTGCTTTAGTAGAAAATCCAACTACCTCACAGTGTCGGGATAAGATCCTTCATCGACCTATGCTTCTTTAAATTTTGGTTCCCTTGGCGAGCATCTGGTCATTGGCTTCCTTGGAGTATTTTTCCTCTTCTTCGCACTAGCTTAACTTGGTTTAAAATTATGTGAATCAAGTGCAACTCTTGAGATGCTCTTTTCACTCCTTTGACTTCTCTAAGAATGAGAAACTTGTGTACAGAATGTTGGGGTTCGAAATTGTCTCAATAATTTAAAAACAAATAATAATTACCTTGTTGCATCAGTTTTTCAGTCTGGGGCATAAATGCGGGTTTACACAATCCATCACCAAGGTCTGAATTATGCTTGGGATTAAATGTAGTCATAGGCTGGTGGTGCAGGAGCGGGCTATGTTGTGGTTCATCAACAATTTAAAATTCTATTTATTCGGTCAGAGCATGGGACAACAATGTATGTGGAGTGAAACATTAATTGTTCTATTAAATAACAAAATCTGATCTTATTTTGTGCTGAAAACGTCCCATCATTCTATTGATTTAAATGACTAAATAGGGGGTCGGCATTTTTCTTAGACAATGTTCGTTGATATATTTTGGAAAAATCTCCGATGTCGATCCAACTTGTTGTACAATGATGATGTGGAAATGATGACTTGGAATTGCGACTAGGACACATGGAAACCTAAGGTGACTCGGGATGAAACTAGGCCATACGAATTTCCTACGTGGCAAAGACACGTGGCGTTTGAATTTGGCTCCTTCGCCTAAGAGTCTATTTGGAATTGGGGATTTTCATTAGATATGCACTTTGAAAAACAAGTCTTATCCCATCGATGCCAAAGAAGTATCGAGGATCGGAGGTTGGAGAGATGTTGAAACAAATGTTCTCATATTATGCCCCTCGAAACTTGTCGGCGCTGAAAATGCATTGGTAATCGATGATTGGAGATTCGTTATGTCCCGTGTTAGTGTTTTTCCATTTCATATTTCGCCGACGCCAATGGGATATCACCAATTTTCTGAAAAATTCTTCACAAACATAGCTAGCAATCAATGCACTCCTTCCTTTTTCTGGATGTCGATGATATAGTGGTGATCGACGATTATGGTTTCTACGTGGTCATTTTACTAATCAGATTTCACCAATGACGAAAATAGGTGCGTAGATCACAATCTTAGTTGTGTATTCTTAGTTAAAATGCCAAGTTCGTTTTAGAAAAAAAGTTTCAATTAGTTAAATGACTTCAAAGAAAACCAATTGCGACCGATGAAAAAATACAACTATCGCATATAATTTATGTTGATTTCTACACAAATGAATATTTAGAAAAGAAAAAGTGGTTCCCAAAAGAAAAATCTCAAAAAAATTTAGGGTGTGTTGAGGGCTCAACAGGTCTCCTCACATCTATTAACAATATACATCAATGACTAGTAATCATACGGTTTCTACCAATGTCAAGATCAACTCATTTATTTTCATGTCGTAGATTCATACCATCGAGGTTTGGGACAAAGACCTTGGGTTTGGGGCCACATCACTCCACAACATCCCCTCCCAAGTTGCAATGGAGTATATCACTTGTCGATGAGTACTTTGAAGACTTGAGGGGATCTCTCCTTAGCATTTATTGTCTTCTTTATATCTATATGTTGTGTCATAGATCCACATTGTATTTTTGGTGGATGTGATTGAGTTCATGATGCAAATACACATTGTATTATCTCGTGTCTATGACCCTATTGATGACATGGTTCCACCATGTATTCTTTCATGGCCATGATATAGAATTTTATTTCATGGATCTGTAGTGTATTTTTTGGCAGCCATTCTCATTCAAAGTCTAAGTATGTCTACTTAGGGGATGGTCTATTTATACTCTCATCCTTGGAGTTTGATTGCAGGACTTGTTTGACTTCTGAAACTCTTTTTCTCTCTCCTCGCGCTACCTCACATGGAGACTATTTTATTGTAATGTATTTTGACCATCCATTCCTTTCCTAACATCACATATTAGGGGGCATCTGTTATAGCCTTAATTTCCACCCTATAGGCCAGAGAGGATTCCACAAGAAGATAGAATCCAAAATATAGAATCCTAAGTTTTAGCCCATTCTTATAGGTCCTCGCTGGACACCTAGTAGACAACAAGTGAGTCCTCGTTGGTCACTAGTGGCTCAACAAAAGAGGCATTGCTAAAATTCTATAATTGGGGATTTATGAGGTGATAGGAGAGGGATGAGTTGGATCTTCATGGAAAAATTCTAGGAAATCACATCATTCGAGTCTCTAGTGGCCTACAAAATATATAGAAGCCTCCTCCAAGAGATATATAACAAAGGAAATCCTTGGGAAAGAAGGGGGAAGAATTGAATAGTATTGGTATGTTTTCCAACTGCATAGGTACTTTTCAGTCAATGAGCCTAGCCTGACCAAGAAATTGCAAGGAGAGGAAAGGATCAAGGAATCAAAGGAAGATGCATATTCATCACGTTGAGGTATGATTTGGTATGTATTCTCCATGTTTGATCAATATATAGATGGTTTTCCCTCCATTTTATTTATTCTCTTCTCATGAATGAATTGGCTTTTATTATATAAATGGTTAATCAAGTTAGATATAAATCATTTTGATTATTCCTAACACTAGAGAGAGAAGAGGGTTAGTAGTGTTTATTACTTGTGTGCAGGAAGTAAGTGATTGGAACTAGAGTTGGAGCTATAGATCTAACCCAGCCAAGACATACATGAACTACCATCAAACACATGTATGCCAATATACCCCTCTTGTGTGTAAAAGGAATTGTTTTCTTTATAGATCTAGGAAAATCATAAGGAATCTAGCTCCTTTATATCTAGGATTACTAGACTAATCCTAGGGAGATTTTGTTGTCTATTCAGCAAGATACCTGTGAGAAAAAATACCATAACATCGAGAATATTGGGAAAATTCATTTCCACATATAAGAAACATTGAAAAAGTCATGAGAACAATAAAAGGTGAGACATGATCAACACAAAACCAAGAAGTCATTCAAAGTGGGAGACAGAGTTTGGTTACAGCTAAACAAGGAAAGACTATAGGGTCCTTGTAAGAATATCAAGGCTCGACAATATGGACCTTTTGAGATATTGGGGAAGGTGGAAGATAACGCATATAGACTTAGTCTACCCTAATACATGTGCATTTACTTAGTAGTGAATGTGGATAACATCAAACTATACGAGCCTTCCATGTTGGATTAGGAAGAGTGTTATAGAAATTTTGTCCACATTCCATGCATGTTTCCTTGTTGACCTTCCCTTTCTCTCTGCAGACTCAAATTCCCCATTTTTCTCATTCTAGAGTCTTCAAAATTTCATATATATACGTAGGCCACAATTTCTCCATGTATACGCACGTTGCTCCATTACAACTCATGTACATCGAGTTTTGTTCTCAAAAATAAAAAAATATGTTGGGTTTCCATGCCATGTCAGAATATCCATGATCCTTGACCTTCCATATATTGGAAGCAATATGAATCGACCTTTCAAGTCCATTTGAAGGCTACAAATTGAGCCATATACAAGCCTTGAAGAATACATCACTGAGAGAAAACACACTCTGGAGAAATTTCACCTCATATTGAGTCTGCATCCCCTTGTCCTTGAATATCTAAAATTCTTTTGTGTTCAGCCCCCAAGCTCTTCATATCTTGAGAAGGAGAAACTCAATTATTCCTACTACTTGTGAGATTTACTTTGTGGAGGATTGAAGTGGTGAAGGCCCAAGTGGAGGGACTTAGTTTCTCGATTCTGATATGTGTTGACAGAGAATTGTCTCACCTATGTACTTATGTTGATTAGATTAGTAGAAATACTCTTTTCTCGTCCAATTATATGTTGAAAATATTTTTATTACTTTCCATGGGAATATAAAATTTAGTGTATTATGCTAGTTTATATACTAATGTTTCATACAATTTCCATATTCTTGTGTATATTGGATGCTGAAGACAAGTTGCAGGTAGCAAGCATTAGATCATGGGATCAACCATGGTCTTTGTCGGACGTCCGAATGAGGTAGGCTTCTAGACTTCATTTTGTTAGCATTTCCATTTATCTAGCATACTTGAGACTAGAGTTGATTTATTTGTGTCATTCTGTCTGTTGTGTTTATCCCTAGCCATATAGAGATTTTCCACGTAACATAATTGGAAAATCGAATGGGGAAGGTCTTCCTTTTGGGGTATTTGGTGATTTTTCTCCTTTATTTCTCTCTGATTGCCTATGTTTTTGTGTTTCATGTTGCTTGACAACCTATTTTTTTTTTTGTATCTAAGTTTCATGGCCTAACTCTTTCCCATTCAATGTCTTTCTTGACATACACAGTTTTTTCCTTTGAAAGTCATGTACATACGGGTGCAGTTTGTGCTTAGGGCGTGTAAATACGATTATATTCCTTGGACAATCACGTACACTATTTTATAAGTTTTTTGGTTAGGTTTAGTGTTTGATGGGTGAGTTTTGTTGGTTTATGTTACTTCTTGGTGTCCCTGTCCTGACTGTTGAGTGCCTACAAAGTGATCAGAAGCTACGTCATTATTGAATTTTTGTGGGAAAACACATTTCTTGTCATTTTTCTAATTTGTTGTCCTTGCATTCTGGTATGGGTAGTTGCTTCTTAGTGTCCTTATTGGATTGTATTCTTGTGATTTAAGTAGGGTCTTCCTGGGAGGTTGTTTATTCAGTCCTTTCATTTTCATTTCATTATATTGAAAATACAAAAACAAAAATTATTTTTTTCATTTTATTTAGAGAATTTTCACTTTTTCTGCATTACATTAGTTATCGCATGTTAGGAAAGACTGTACTTCATTGAAATTGAATAGGTTGCATCATGTAAACATCATTGAGAAGCATATCATTTGTTTGAAAATAAAGACTAATACTTAGCAATGTTTTTAGGTTTTCTTCTTTTTTATATGTGTTGAGTCATAACACCATTAGTTTCACGATCACACCTATTGAGTAAGAAAAGTAAACTAAAATTAATTTTGAATAATTAAAATTGATTAGAATTTTTTTATTTTGTAGGGTAAATAAACAAGCTTAGTACCTAGGGCCTTGGAATAGGATTTTGTGAGTAAACTTCTATAAGGATATAAAAATCAATGCATGTGTCTGACCTGGGAGTGGTGAAACCCATTGTATAATTGGTGTCCTCCAACTTCTCCAAGTCTATACAAATCAACACATTCTTCTGGACAAGGAGTGGTGAAACCCATTGTATAATTAGTGTCCTCAGGAGGCTTCACTCACACCAAATTTAAGCACAAGGTCACACGAAGTTGGTTTTAGAGATAGCCCTATAATAACTTCCTAGCGTCATAAATATTTCTAGGGTTCTATTTGTATCTAGAGGTTTCTATACTTCCTTTACCTCCTTGAGAGGTGGTTCTTTTGAGCCTTCATGATTTTCTACCCTGCCCATACGGTGGACCAGACCTCTGACTTCTCATTTGATCATTGGTTATACCATGGTGACCATAGTTTCTCTACCTTGCTATCAAAAAAGGTTTCTTACAGGGATTATTCTATAGCTACCCTAAGTCAAATAGGGATTAGATAACACACCGACATTATGGAGGATTTTTTCTCCATAGGAATCTAACCGACTATGCTCTGAAGCCCACGAGGGTCCTTATAAATAATTTTTTTACCTCCACTCTATTGTTCATGAGTCTCATCCCCTCCTAGGAGTGGAATACCTTCTTTATTTCGGGAGGTCCCTTCAACCATCATATATTTTTTGTGTGCATTGGCCTTTATTTTTATTTGGGAGTGTGCTCTTTATTTATTAGGTGGCCTTAGTATTTTTTTTTGTGTTGCAAGTTATGAGTCATTGTGGACCAAGACCGTCCTCCCCGCTAGTCACACCATCATTTGATTCAAGTACCACAACTTGATATTTTATCGAAGTCACCTCCTAAAAGGTGTAGATTTAATAAACGTGGTACATACATCTCCATCGCTCAGGCTCACGATCATCCTAGCATGAGTACTCATTCATATATGAATGTATTAGGAATCCCTTCAATTCCAACCTCCACTATGATTAGTTGAGTCCCCTTGACTCCCTCATCATCATTTGTTTGGATTCTGGAGACTCCCTCACTTAATGCTTCTCAACCCATGGTCTTTTCTCAGTCGATGGAGATGAATCCTTTTGTATTCCCGAGTGGTATTATGAATCATAGTACTTGGTCAATTCCTTGGGCCTATTTTCCTTTATATTTTGTTATGCCATATATAAATTCAAACTTTTCATCCTCTGTTGCGATGTCTATTGTGAATCCTAGTTTTTGGTCTCGGGGCATGTCATCTCCTTACAATCCTTTCTCATTTGGTGGGGGTCATATCTCTCAACTAGCTCCCACTGTGGGAGGTTGGAATCCTCCTTCCTCCAGACCAAATCCTATCCATAATTTTATAAGGTGGAGTGCTCAAATGGGTGTTCCTTCTACTTCTTATATCCCATCCATCCATCCTTATTCCGCAATGTTGGTTCCTATGAACACTTTTCTCATGGAAAACATTCCTCTAACCTATGGTGTTTCATCGGGGGGGAGTCAAATTTATAGTATGGGAAAACCCCCGCAAGAAGTTCCTTCATATATGGAAACATATATCCTCACATGAGTAATCCATATCATGTCACTTTCTCATCACAAGCGGCTTCCTCGGTGATGATGACCTCACAACCTTTTATGAATCAATTGGGAGGATGATACTATCCTACCAAAAACTGACATGGTGTATACCAAAACCTTGCTTGGCTCGTGATATCTCAAAACCAATCTTTCTCAGGAGCATGGTCACATGCATCGCAACTGTGACTCCCTTTTCTGGCCACATTGATTTTTCTATACTTGTCAAAATTTATGATTGATCCAGTGTATCATGATCCTTCATGGTCCCCCATTCCTACCAAGATTCCCTTGGACATTCCAAAGTTTGAGGGTAACAGTGGTGAGGACCTAGGTGATCATGTGACTACCTTTAACCTATGGTTCTTGTCTAACTCCCTTAATTATGATTATGTTTTTTTTAGACTATATCAATGCACCCTTACGGGGGTTTCCACGAATTCATACATCGAGTTACCCAGGGGAAATTACTGAACTTTCAATGATATGGTCTTGTTTTTTCTCAACCACTTTAAATTTTCGATTCATTACGATGCCGACATAGAACGCTTATCAGATTTTTGTCAGGATAAATCCACCCACATCTTTGATCATATTCAAGAGTGGCATAAAAGGAAGAGGTTGATTAAAGCTTACATTCCTCTAGAGTCTCTATTGGAATGGTTACTCAAGTCCCTATTTCCTTACATTTATAAAGATGTTTATACATCCAGAGTGACATCTGAGGAAGAAGCCATATTTAAATCCCAACATTTGGATCTTATATATTCTCTATATGGGATCCTCTACGAAATTGTTCCTAAGTGCCAAGTCTACAGACTAGGTGATGAACTAGTTGAAATATTTGACTCTTAACTAGTCTGCAGTAGGACAAGCTACAACTTCATCCTCATCCACCTAGTCAGTGGATGTACATTATGTAAAGTCGATTAACCCAAACGGTAACTAGAAACCTAGAGGGAACAAGAAGAAAAGTCATAATAATAATGGCAAGGGTGGGAATAAATATAATAATAATAATAATAAAAGAAAGGATGACCACAATAATGATAAATCTAATAATAATGTTGGTGAGGGAAAGAAATAAAAGAGGAAGGTGAAGTTTCCATGTAAAATTTGTAAATATGATCACCTTACCCAATTGTTCCCCAAAATTGAGGAAGCCTCGAGGCTCATAGCGCAAAAACCTAATTTGTTGACTAACCCATTTCCACATAATCAAAATACGACCTCAATAGCCTCCAACACCGGAAATTTGTTGAGTGGAAGTCATAATCCCTCAGCACATGATGGTGGGAATCAATGCGTCAATATGGTGTAGTATGAGATTAGTGTAGCTATTGGGACTCGTGATTATGGTTCTTCGCAACCAATTTTAGGTCTAGATCCTCCTACTCTGGAAACACCTTTGCAAATCCATAAGCCTGAACCTCCACCTTGCAATTTGAAACGAGTTCTTAACCACTTTGATCAAAATCCTAATGTTAGAGCCTCCCAAAATTACTCAATTTTCGAGGATTTGGGCCAAACGTCATGTGTGATGTCAGCTTTAGAGGTGCTCTAGATGTGTACAACACAAAGGAATTCCTTTCTATCTTTGTTGGGAGTTGTAGACCTATGTGGCTCAAAATTTATTAAGTTCAATGTCGCAGATGTCAAGCCTTGCTTACCTTACCATGTGGCCTTTAACATCCATGTGGAGAGTATGAATATTACCATCAAACGTATTGTCATTGATGAAGGTGATTCGACATCTATAATGTCTCTATTTTGTTGGAAATCCATTGGCTCTGCATTTCTTTCACAATCTATGATCATGTTAACTGCATTCAATGGGCGTTCTTTTAGACCCCATGGTATCCTTCCCGCTTTCCTAGTCCAGTTAGGATGTGAGACTATGGAGGTCTAGATCTAGGTGGTTGATGCACCCCTCGACGACAATGTTTTACTCGGGTGTAATTGGACTTATGCTATGACAACCATTGTGTCATCGGTATTCTACATTTTATGCTTTCCTCACGAAGGGAAGATTGTGATGATCGACCAATTGTGTTTTGCATGTTGAAATATTGTAACTACGAAGAATATTCTACTTATATTTTATTCATTATTATATAGATCAAATCCCATTTTGTGGATTTATCATGTCTTCTCTTGTCTAAGACCAAATCCCATTTTGTGGATTGGTCAAACCATAGTTATATGGTGGTGTTTGTAAAGTCAGCCCCTAGGTCTTAATAAAGTGGTTTTAACCACTCGTTGGATAAGTCGACCCTACTTGGTGAAAAGACACAACCCTAGCACTCCTCAGCTAGTATAAATAAGAGAGGATGACACCTCATTCACTCACTCACTCAATCACTCAACAACTGCGCACCTTTTGGAGGTAGATGAAATTACAAGAAGAATGAGAGAGAGGCGCATGCACAGTCTTGGATATTTTTTATTGTTTTGGTCTTAGTCTTGGCATTGTATTGGAAATCTATATTAAGGAAGTTTTGGGCAGGTTTTCTCCCCCATGAGGGTTTCTAGGGATAAAATGTTGTGTACCTTGTGATTGTGTTTCTTTCAATGATCCTATTTATCCTATTATCTTTGAAAAGAATTAAAACTTAACATGCTATCATATCTAAAATAAACAGAGAACCTTTCACTGGGTATCCAAAAACGTCATTGTTGCCATACAAGAAAATTAGGGATTTTTATTGGAAGAGAAATTCTCACTAAAAACCATCTAGGGAAGTGCACCCTAGCCTAGTGCACTCTTCGGCAGCTTGAGCGCACCGTTTCAGTGGCCAGAACCTCTAGAAAGTCAAACCCTAGTTTTGAATGGTACTAGAAAACCAGAAAACCAGGAAACCAGAACCAATACCAGAAGTACCAGTTCAGATTTGTGCATGTCAAGTTTCAAGGGGTAAAAATTGAAATTTTTGAAATCAGATAGCTCCAGCCTACTCACCTCATCCCAACACATCTCTTGGTAAGATCAAATTCAGTTTCTAAGCATTTTCATTTTCTAGTCATTTTTGTAGCTACGAGTCAAGATGTCTGCAAGCACTAAGCTTGTTGACAAGTCAGAAGGTGTGGAAAACTTTCATGCCTGGAAGTGCATAATTGGACTCATTCTTGAAGAGAATTAACTAGAAAAATTCATAAAATAAAATGTACCCGAACTCGAAGAAGAAGCATCCAAATAAAAGTACAAGAAGGATATGGTTAGGACTAAAAGGATCATTGCAAAGTCCATTAAAGATCACTTGATCACTCAAGTGTCTTCTAGGAATAGTCCAAAAGAGATGTTTGATGCCATAAACAGAATGAATCAAGGAAAGAACATCAACCAGAAGATGAACTTGAGAACCCAACTCAAGAATACAAAGATGAAGAAAGGAGAAACAGTTCATGACTATTTCTCTAGGGTTTCCCAATTCAAGGAAAAGTTGGAAACAATTGGCGAAAACCTAGATGAATATAAACTTATACTGACAAATCTTAATGGTCTCACAATACCCTGGGATTCGTTCATCCAAACTATCTGTGCAAGAAAAGAAAAACTCCATTTTGATAGCTTATGGGAAGAATATGTTCAAGAAGAAGCAAGAGTGGCAAACTGAGAAGCCGTACTATTAATGGATGAATACCAAGAATTGGTTTCTCATACTAAAGGAGGAAGGAAAAGTTTGTATTTCCAAAAGGAGACCCATATTCATAAGTAATCTCACTCTCCAAAGAGATTCACTCACTCTCATAAAGAATCTCACCCTCCAAGGAGATTCTAGAAATATCAGAAGGGGAAAAGAAGAGAAAAATATTTCTCCTCTTATCAATGTTATCATTGTGACAGGATGGGACACATTGCTAAGAATTTTCCTACCAGAAGGGAAGAATACAATAAGAGAAATAACAAGAGACATCATGCCCATGCAACTGAAGATGATGAGCCACCCGTAAAGATGACTAAAGAAAAGATTGAAGACTATGTTTTATTCTCTGCCCTCTCAGGATCTGTGACACCTGGAGAGGATACTTGGCTCATAGATAATGTTTATTCTAAGCACATGACAGGTCAGAGAGACATTCTCTCTAGCCTTACAAAAAAATACTTTCCCCAGAAAGTCTCACTTGGAGATGACTATCAGTAACCTATCAAAGGAATGGGAGAATCCACTGACAAAATGGATTCAGGAACTCCTATGAAGATGAAGGATGTACTGTATGTACCAGGTTTGAAAAATAACTTACTTTGTATCTCATATTTAGATAAGAAAGGGTTCAATGTTTCATTCATAAATGGTGAATTTCTTATGTGGCCTACAGGAAAAACCATAGAATATTCAATTGTTATTGGAACAGAAGAAGGTGACTTGTATAAGCTAAAAGGTCACTCAGATTAAACCTTGACTCACTCCACTAAGATTCCATGTGAAATTTTGCATAGAAGACTAGCCCACATCAACTACAAAGCCTTACCATATGTAAGCAAGGTAGTTAAAGGTCTACCAAAATTCAAGGTTGACCATGAAGGTGTATTCAAGGGATGTGCACAAGGAAAGAACATAAACAATCCTTTCCCACAGAGTGACAATAAAGAAAAAGGAATCTTGGAGATCATCCACTCATATGTATGTGGTCCAATGCGATCAACCTCTCTAATTGGGTATGTATACTATGTGTCATTCATTGATGATTACTCTCAAAAGACTTGGGTTTATTTCTTGAAATGAAAAGATGAAGTACTCGGAAAGTTCAAGGAATTCAAAGCCTTGGTAGAAAATGTCTCTAAAAGAAAAATCAAGATACTCAAGTCACATAATGGAGGAGAATACATATCAAATGAATTTGGAATATCTTTTAGAGATGCTGGGATTAAGAGGGATATCACCACTCCCTACAATCCTCAACAAAATGGTGTATTAGAAAGAAAGAATAGAACAATAATGGAAGCAGTGAATACTATGATCCATGATCAAGATCTTCCAATGCACTTATGGGTCGAAGAAACAAGAACAATATTTTATGTCCAAAAAATATTATCCCATAGTGCACTTGGATTCAAAACCCCTGAAGAAATGTTCTCCAGAAAGAAGCCAGAAGTAAGCCATCTCAAAATATTTGTCTTTCCAGTGTTCGTACACATTCCAAAAGAAAGGAGAACTAAGTTGGATCCCTCGGGAAATAAGGGAATTTTTTTGGATACTGTGAGGTATCTAAGGCTTCTAAAATTTACATACTAGGTTACCATCATATTGAGATAAAAAAATATGTAACCTTTGATGAAGATCTAGTACTAAAAAATATCAAGGAAATTTCATCTTGAAGAAATATATGAAGAAGAACCTATAGCTCCCAAAGTTTGAAGTTGAAGACAGAAAGACTCATGTCTGCAGATTGAAGAAAGATTTGTATGTATTAAAGCAATCTCTTAGAGCTTGGTATGGTAGAATTGATATTTTCCTGACAAGCTTGGGCTTTACCAAGAGTAACGTTGATTCTAACCTTTAATTCAAGGTTATGAATGATGAGCCAATTATATTGTTGTTGTATTTAGATGACTTATTCTTAAATGAAGAAGAAAAGATCATCACATATTGTAAGAATAAGCTCATCGTAGATATTCCTTAGCCCATAGAAGATATTCCTTAACCAAGGGAAGTATGCAGTTGAAATACTGAAGAGGTTTGACATGTTGGAATGTAAATCCATGAACACACCCATGGAAACAAAATTGAAGCTCCTGGTAGATACTTCGTCAAAATTGGTTGATGCTACTATGTACAAACAAATTATTGGTTCGTTGATGTATCTGACAAACAACAACCCTTTTATATGTTTTTTTGTGAACACCTTAATTCAATATATGGTAGATCCTAGACATGTTTACCTTGTAGCTACAAAACATGTGATGAGATACGTCAAGGGTACGTTGGAATATGGTCACTGTTATACTGGAGATCATGACTTCATACTGTATGGATATACTAATTCAGATTGGGCTGGAAGTGTTTATGATAGAAATATCACTTCAGGATTTTTTTTTAGTCTAGGTTCAGCCATCACTTCATGACAGAGCGGGAAGCAATCTAGTATTTCTCTTAGGATGACATAAGAATAATACATTGTATCATGTTCCACCAGTTGTGAATCCATATGGCTTCGAAAGTTGTTGATAGGTCTATTCGATCTATATATGGAAGCCATCGTGATTCTATGTGATAACTAGATTTCCATAAAGTTGATGGAGAACATTATGTTCCATGATAAGTCGAAGCACATAGAGATCTGGTATCACTACATTCATGATATGGTGTAGAGTGGAGCTATAAAGATCCAATATGTTGTCACAGATGAGCAGGTTGAAAATGTGTTGACCAATCCTCTTTCTCATGTGAACGTTGAGCACTTCCGAGACAAGTTTGGTTTTGTCTGAAAGGACCTCCCTCGAAAGGGGTAGTGATGTTGATGATACTATATTATCCTAACCAACAACTGGTAGCCCCATTAGGATTTTATATCCTAGGAGATTAATCATCCCTGGTAAGATCTCGAAGGTATGGTAAGGATGGGCTGTCAGAGTACCTATGCATGTATATGCCAGCTGTGATCAGTAGTGGTAGCTCCGTTAGGATTTTATATCCTAGGGAATATTTTGATTCGTGGGTAGATCCCGAAGGTTCGGTAAGGACACTCTGTTAGAGTACCACATGGTATATTTGTTAGGATTTTATATCCTAGGGAATATTTTGATTCCTGGGCAGATCTCAAAGGTCCAATAAGGATGGTCTTTCAGACTACCACAAAATGTTGTTGTTGCACTTGCCTCATTCTATTTCCATATGATGATGATGTTGTTATCTCAACCTCATGTTGATGATGTTGGTTTTCTAGCCTCATGTTGTTGTTGATGATGTTGTATCATTCTCGTGTTGTTGATGATGTTGTTGTACCACCCTCGTGTTGTTGTTGATGATGTTGTATCGACCTTGTGTTATTGATGATGTTGTTGTACCAGCCTCGTGTTGTTGATGATGATGTTGTATCAGCCTCGTGTTGTTGATGATGTTGTATCAGCCTCATGTTGTTGAAGATGATTCCATGCCAACCTCATGCTATGGATGATGTTGTATTAGTGTTATACTAATTGATGTTGATGAAAATGATGATGATGTTGCTACTCCAGCTCCATGTTGTGAACGATGATGTTATTTATGATGAGAAAAACTTTCGATGATTTATAGATATGCCAGTCATTGTTCCAAATGTTGATGATGATGTTTCCTTCTCTCTCTCTCTCTTGATGATGGTGTATTGGGTTATTTAAATAGAATACCCTTCTTTTTAAGGGGGAGTGTGAAATATTGTAGTTGTGAAGAATATTCTACTTATATTTGAGTCATTGTTATATAGATCAAATCCCCTTTTGTGGATTGATCATGTTGGGTATTGTTTAAGACCAAATCCCCTTTTATGAATTGGTAAAACCATAGTTATATGGTGGTGTTTGTAAATTCGTCCCCTAGGGATTAATAAAGTGGTTTTAACCACTAGTTGGAGAATTCGTCCCTACTTGGTGAAAAGACACAACCCTAGCGCTCCTCAACTAGTATAAATAAGAGAGGATGGCACCTCATTCACTCACTCACTCAATCACTCAACAAGTGTGTACCTTTTGGAGGTATTTGAAATTACAAGAAGAATGAGAGAGAGGTGCATGCTTAGTCTTGGATATTCTTTATTTTTTTGGTCTTAGTCATGGCATTGTATTGACAATCTATCTTAAGGAAGATTTTGCTGGGTTTTCTCCTCCATGAGGGTTTACCAGGATAAAATGTTTTGTACCCTATAATTGTGTTTCTTTTAGTGATCATATTTATGCTATTATATTTGAAAATCACTAAAAATTAACACTGCACACCCTAGTTCAAATGCATCGTTGGGGAACTCAATCCTCATTAATGATAATTCCCAGAAAGCAACTGAGAATGTTGGCTTCATAATGTATTCCTCATTGATGGGAACTTTTGATTTCTATGCACCAATCTCGTACATGAATGATATATCTGATGAGACTTCATTGTCACTGAGGTCCATTCCTTTCCTTACTTCATATTTCAACGACCCATGGACCTTACCTTCTCCGACTATGTCATATGTGTTGATTTTTCTAGTGCAATAGATAATAGCACAATATTTTTGAAAATCGATAATTACTTCTAATGATGTTTTTTTTTTCACTTTTCAATTTACCATTAAGAAATTATACTTTAGAAATTCAACCATATAAATGTTCTAGAATAATAGTAGAGATCACAAAGAGAATGGAAGATTTACTAGGATATGCAAATTGCTTGAGTTACAAATGAGCCAAACTAGCTCCTTATTTATACTGACCTCCCCAATAGACATGAATTTTTACTTTTAACTTTTGACATTATGAAGAGCGACCATAGTTACAAAATTCAAAACTCCCTCTTAACTAGGGATGTATTCATAACAACCAGCTAAATGTGCTCAAGTAAAAAAAAAATTATCTATGAAAAGGTCATATAAGAAAATATCATCATCATCAACAACATCATCATATGCAACATCAATAACAACCTATCATATGAAACATCATATGGCATCAACTCTCTAGTCCATACTTCATCTGAGTAATCATGCATGATGCTTGAATAAGTTAGTTGTTAAAACCCATGCACTCAACTCAGTGTCCCGCATTTTTCATGCACTCAACGGAGTGTCCCGTGACTACAAGGACCATTCTTTCTGACCATATTTCCATCTATGCCACATGAATAATGTCAGTCCTTCCATATGTTGAAAGTCACACCATGGTCTACAAGGATCATTCTTCTAATTAGGTCACTACATGTGCCATAGAAGAATGTCAATCCCAAACCTATTTCCTTAATCTGGTCACCATATGTTCCATAGAGAAAATGTTAGTCCTATACCAACCTCCCTAATAAGGTCACCATTCATTCCATAACAGGAGGACCATTCATCTTGATCATGTCACCATCTGTGCCACAGGAGAATGTCATTCCTCGACCATTTGCTACAGAAAATGTTAGTCCATGATACATCGACAATCTATCCAACCTGGACCATTATCCATAGGGATAATTTCAGTCCAACAACACACTAACTATCCACAATGAAAGAATATCATCACTCCCTCTCAACCAAGGGAATAATCTCCACAAGCCCCAGCTTGTCCCTGAAGTATACAAACTTCCCTTTGGACAAGGGCTTCGTTAGAATATATGTTATTTTCTCATTGGTGGAGATGTATTGGAGCTTCACTTCTCTCCTCTGGAATTTATCATGAATGTAGTAGTACTTGATATCAATGTGCTTCAAATTTTCATGGAACATAGGGTTCTCTGAAAGCTTCACACAACTTTGATTATCATAGTATATCACGATCTAATCCAACGCCAAGTCAAATAGTACAGGAACTAGCTTATGAAGCCATACTAATTCAATACAAGCATCATAGGATGAAATATACTTTGCCTCTATATTGTTGAGTGAGACATATTTTTGTTTCCTACTAGACCAAGATATCATTGCAGAGCCCAAAATGAAACATAAACCAGAAGTACTATTTATGTCACTTGCACTCCCTACCCAATTAGAATCCACATATTTGTGTAGATGTACATCAATGTTTGAGACATATCTTAAACCATAATTTAGTGTGCCACAAAAATATCTCAAAATGTGCTTTGTGGCTATCCAATGCTAATGTCTCGGTTCCACCTAGATCTGGCTCAAAGTGTTCACACCGAAGCAAATTTTTAGCCTATTATTAAACAAATAAATTAATGATCCAATCAATTTTTGATACATGGAGGATTCTACCAGATCATAATCAGAGTCTCTCAACTTATTCAATTTTTTCACCATGGGATTTGCCATGGATTTTCAATTCATCATCCCAAACTTCTGAAGTATCTTCACAACATACTTTCCTTGACCTAGGAAGATTTCACCATGCTTCTTCCATACTTCTATTCCCAAATAATAGTGCATGATACCAAGATCCTTCATGTCAAATTTAGAGGCTATCTCCCTCTTACACTTAATAGTGAGAGGATCTACACCTATCAGAAACAAGTCATCAACATATAGTAGTAGAATCGCAGGTTCATCATTCACAAACTTGTAATAAAGGTTTGTATCAACATATCTCTTAGATAATCCAAGTCTCATTAAGTAGTTGTCAATATGTGCATACCAAGATCTTGGAGTTTTCTTGATTCCATACAAGTATTTCTTTAATATGAAAACATGGGACTCTCTCTAGTGCACATCAAAACCTTGAGGTTTCTCTATGTACACTTATTCTTCAATCACTCCATTGAGAAAAGTTGTTTTCACATCCATCCGATGTAGAATCCATCCCATGGAAGCTACAAGAGATATAATGGATCTGATTGAAGTGTATCTAGAAACAGGAACAAACATCTCATCATAGTATTCTCCCTCTTTCCGGGATAAACCTCTAGCCATGAACCTTACTTTGTATTTGTCAATACTTCCATCCACTGCATATTTAAACTTGTAAATCCACTTTGAAGTTACCACAGACTTCCCTTTAGGTATAGGCACAACTTCCCATACATCATTGTTCACGATGGATTGATATTCTTCCATCATAGCTTCCTTCCATTATTTCTTCTTGGCTGATTATTCAAAAGTGGAAGGTTCTATATTCAAAATATTTTCCATAAGTGACACATAACTAGAGAACCTATTGGGTCTATTTATTTCCCTGGAAGTGCCACCTGGAGCTTCATATCCTACTACTTCCTACAAGGTGTATTTGAGCCATGTTTGTCTTTTTCTTATCCCAAGAACAATAAATGGTTCCACAAGTTCAAGTGGCCATTCTAATTCTTCATCAGGATGATTTGGAAAGTCTAAACTTTCTTCCTTGGGATCTTCATGTTCCTCTTCATCATTGGAGTACATGGAATCTTCTATAGATTTCATATAATCAATCTTTTCATCAAAAGTCACATCCTGAATGAATTCAACCTTCTAATTTTCTAGAATATAGATTATATAGGCTTTTGATGACTCACTATATCTAACAAAGATTCCCTTCTTTCCTGAAGGTTCCAACTTATTTCTTTTGTCCTTGGGAACATGAATTTAAACATGACAACCAAAGATCCTCAAGTGTTCAACACTTGGTTTCTTTCCAGAGAAAGCTTATTCTAGAGTAATGTTCTTCAATATACAATGAGGACTTCTATTCTAAACATATATGGCTTCCATAGTTGCTTCTCCCCATAGAAACATGGATAGATTTTGATCATTCATCATTGCATTAACATATTCTTCAATAGATATAGTCTTTCTTTCTGCCACGCCATTTTGTTGAGGATTATGTGGGACAATCAACTCCCTCTTAATCCCAGCTTCTTTGTGAAAGGAAATTATCTCTCTGGAGGTGTATTCTCCTCCATTATCAGACCTTATATTCTTGATCTTCTTATCTGTCAAGTTTTCCACTTCAGCCTTGAATTCTTGAAACTTGTCAAATAGTTCATATTTCATCTTCAACAAGTACATCCAAGTCTTTCATGAGAAGTCATCAATCAATATTACATAGTAAAGAGAGCCTCCTAGAGACTTCATAAGAATAGGACCACATACATATGAATGTATTAAGTTCAATATCTCCTTAGATCTATTTTCACTACTTGGGAATGGCTTCTTAACATTCTTCCTCTAGATTTTTAATGAGAAAAATCAGCAAGATAATATTCTATCAAACACTTAGAAACCTAGAGATAACTTCATAAACTTATGAAATGTCCCAAACCCATATTCAGAAATTACCATAAGCATAAATACACATTGCTAAGAAAACATGCAACGGAAATAAACACAATCGAAAACAACCCATAAAAATCAGAAATTTAGGAAAATGCCAAGGAAAACCCCAATGTGGAGAAACCCAACGAGAGAGAGAGAGAGAGAGAGAGAGAGAGAGAGAGAGAGAGAGATTATTATTCAACTTCAAGAAAGTACAGTACAACAACAAAATCACATTTTCAGCAAATATAAATACCTCATAGTACCAAACAGTCGTATTGGGCCCCAACAACCCTCTTCTTTTTCTTTAATCAAAATATAGGGTCCCTCGAAATTTTACTTGGATTGTTCGTTTGTTTCCCTTTGAATTGATTGGATTGGTATTGGTTTTATTTGTTTCAAGGTTGGTTTGATTTTATATTCTTTTCTTTTGTTTGGTTTGAATTTCATGAAATTTAAATGCCATTTCGTTTTGCTTTCTACAGAGTTTTAATGTTGATGGATGAGCTTCATAATTTGAGAGTTTTTATTATGACACATATTTTCTATGACATTTGTTCACATTTGATCAAATTTGAATGAGGGAGATATGAACATAGAAATATTAATTTAAATGAAAACCTTAATTTTTATCAACTTTTACTTTCGTTTAAATTATGATTATGTTTTCGTCTTGCTCATTAACAATCATTTTCACAAAATCATTTGGTAGGTTTAATTAATTAAATTATTTTGTTAGTTTGCATCTCATTTCAAAATAAAAAAAAGAATTATCTATCATTTGTTTGATTTTGTGAAAACCCAAAATTAATATTTTTCTCCTCTCCATCAACTTGAGGCTTCTAGAATTTTAAGATCATATTTGAAAGGAAAATATAAACAATGTTTGTTTAGAACTTATAGTTAGTTTAAATTCATTTTTTATTTTATTGTTCTAGATTTTGTTTTATTCACAATTTTTAGGTTATTAATTTAGCTTTCTTTTTGTTTCACAAGTTTCTATTATCAGTTATTTTGGATCTGATAATGTCTTGATTTTATTATCTAAATACGTTCAATATAATTGATCCAAAAATAATATTGTATTGTTGCAAATAAATTATGAACAACAATAGATAAGATTTGGAAATGTGTTCAAGAATAGACAGACGATTTTGTGGGACTTGTTTCAGCCAAACTGTAAGGAATGTGAAGAAACGGTTAAAAACCCATCTCTAGAATGGACCCATTTAGCATACTTGCGGAAATATTCCCAAACAAATGCACGATTTGAGAGATATTTGTGTCTCTTTACGAGGCAAATTTTAGGTGGAAGAAATTATTAGTGACGCCTAGACTATTCATTCATTGTATAAATATATGAGAAAGTTCAAAGACAGAGAGATCGAAGAAATTGAGAGGAGGATTTTTATCCTTTCTCTTTTGTATATTATTTCTTTTGTAAAAACAAATCTTTTCAAATGGAGTAATGGATTGTTGGAATCTTTGGGAGAATGGACAAGTATTTTCAAAGAAGAATATGGAATTCCAGGTTGCTTAATGGCTTTTGTCCTGTGAGTAAAATGGTTTTATTTTCATTATAATATCTTCATATTATTTGAATAATTGATTATGCATTGATTTAAATTAGCTTTAGTCTATTTCATCAATACATGGTTAATTTCTATCATTTATATATTAATTTTTTCAATCTTTAAGAGTCTATTATTCCAAAAGTTTTTCTTGGACCATATGATGAACATATTTTGTTGAAACTATATGAGAAAGTAGTTTACTCTTTGGTTTTCGTCCTGTGTAGACTTTGCAATGTTTTTTCATTGTCTTCTCATGTAATTTCTTGATGTGAAATGTTATCTATGTCGAATTATCTTTTGGCTTAGTTTATATATGTGACTGATCATCTAGTCAATTATTTTGAGTTTACATCTGATGCTAGATAGTTGTTACACCATTCCTCAGAATTGGAATTTCTTTCATTTTCAATTATTGGACATTTCAAGGTCACGAGATATATAATTATTTGTCTTTCTGTCGTTATAAACTCGCTCTAGAATATGAAACACTTCCTCGAATTTCTTCAGGAAGTATTATGCTTTCTTTTGTCATATGTTTACACTTGACACAGGTTAAGAGGAGTTCATACAAATACAGAGAGATGAATTTATCTTAATATTGTTGATCAGTGAGAGGTTAGTAGGTGCATTTCTTTCTTTTATTCATATTTGTTTATATATGAATGAGATGATGATTGCATTAATTATATTTGATTGTTTATGTGTCATTGTTTCAATTGTATTTTCTTAGTATTTATTAGTTTAAAATATTTAAACATTAAAAAAACAAAAAAAATTATGTTCTTACTTTATCTTATTTTGAAACATGCTTATGAACATTCATTTTTGCAAGATTTCAAGTAAACCTTGTAAATTGTATATAGATTGTTTATAATCATTTGTATATTCACACTTCTTTTTAATAAACATTAGTAAGTAATATATCATTTGTTAGAATCATAACTTTAGATTAGTTTATTTCTTTTACTGTTTTTGGGACTTTACTTGGCTAACAGAGCCATTAAACCCGTCAGGTCAGATCATACCAAATGACTTGGGTTAATTAGACAACCCTGGTCTGGATCTAACCTTCCAGTTGACAATGTGTCATTTACGCCCGTCAACAAGTCGCCCACAATTTTCTTCCTTGGAAAATGTGCCCAAGTCCATATAGTTGTATGGCCTCTAAATCTGTGCCTCAAAAACCATGCACAACAGAGCATTGTACAACCTACACATTATGGCCCAGCAGTAGTAAGAAAACTCCAACAGTCTACCTCAATTTTTGTGCCAAAGGATTCCTCAAAAATCACGCCCCTCTTCCTATTGTACGGACTGTACGGATCTATATAGTACAACCCAGCACAAAAAAGTTATAAGAACACTACACACAGAAAATTGCCTTGGAATTAGTGCCCTCCAAGATGCTCACTTTCCTCTCTCAATCTTACTCAGAAAATCTCTCTCAATCACCTCCTCTCGTCTTCTCGATGTGTCTTGCACACTACCTAATGCATTCTTTTATAATTCTTAAAATGACATTTTCCCTCCAAAGTGTCTTTTAACCTTCCCCAACCCTAAATCCAAAGGCAAAGATTAAATCTTTCCTTTTTCAAGATCAAGGGTCATGATCCATTCCCTCCAAAATGAATCACTTAAAATATTAAAGTGATTTCACTTTATTACATAAGTTCTTTATGAAATAAATTCACTTTAAAATTAGAAGGTACACTTTATTAAAAGGTCACTTTAATAAAATAACCACTTTCTAACAACTTTATAAAAAACCATTACAAAGTTAAGTGCATGGTAGTGTAAACATAAGGTAACATCTGCATACAAGAAAAAACATGTGGTGTACCTCCTGAGCTAAAAAGATAACACTCCCTCTTAGCGAGGGATGTACTCATTGCCATATCCATCATCTACTCCCATCACACTATTCTTTGTAGGAGCTCCCTCTGAACCTGGAGCTATCCTCAACACCTGCACAAAACTCAAACTAGAATATATTCTTCTGGAAGCTTCCCAAAACCTTGAGCTCACTTCATCTTGCACATTGGTACGATCAACCTGGCTGAGCCTTCTTCGAGTGCTCAGAAGAGACTCGCTCTCTTCTCTCAGAATGAAAGACTGAATCCTTGGTGCCACCACAATCTCAGGAGCCTCCCCATGCTCCTCATCTGACATTGAATCATACATTGAATGTTGTCCTCTCAACATATACAACCTGTCCACCGGGTTACCGGTCAGTTGTAGCTCCACTAGGTCCACTCCCTGCCTATAGATAAAGACATATTCCCTCTTGAAAAGTACGCAATATCCTACATCCTCCAAGGCTGAGGCTGAGAGAAATTTAACCCTCAACCATGGAACAAAGAGAACTCCGTCAAGCTCCAAGAGTCCCCCAAAATCAATTTGTAATATAACACTCCCAAATCAACGTAAAACACTCGCCATACCACCTTCATTTACCACCTGTCGGTCAGGACCAATCTCTTTGAAATATAGGAATACTCGCCAGATTCTCATCATGTGGTAAGAGGCTCCACTATCCACAATCCATCTGATATCACCTCCAAATCCTCCGCTGTCGACACTGGAAACTAGGGTCACCAAAGAAAATTCCATGTCATATTTTGAAGAAAAGTCCTCCATGGTTGTTGTCGTAGTTGTCTCAGGCCCTTTTGGTTCCTTCTTCTTCTTCTTCCTCTCAAGACAATTAGAGGCAAGGTGCCCCAAATGGTTACAACAATAGCATATGAGTTTACTCAAGTCCCTTCTGGAACTTTCGTTCTTCTTGTTCTTTGTTGCAAGAGCAACATTCTCATCAACTCCATTTGTCTTATGTTCACTTCTCTGAGATCTTTCCCAGATCTCCTCCTGAGTGATATCATCACACAGTATGCTCCAATCTGGTAGATTCTCACGTCCCACCAAACACTTTACGAAGACTTCCCATTCTTTGGTGAAGCCATTAAAGGATATCATCACCATCTCATAATCCATTATGACCTCTCCAACAACTGCCAACTCATATTTTAATTGAGCCACCCAGGTAAGATAAGAAGATACATTTTCCTCCTTATCCATCTTAGTATCATGCAACTTAGCCTTCAAGGCCATATTTCGGTTCCCGTTCTTCGCCTCAAACAAGTTCTTAAGTGCATCCCACATCTCCTTGGTAGTATTTTTCTCAGCCAAGTGTGGAATAAGGTGATCCTTCACCCCATCCAGAATAATCCTCTGAGCCTTGGCTTCCTTGACCTCATGCAAGTCTAAATCAATAGGATATGTTGTGGGAGCTGCCACAACAAAGTTGACATAGTTATAAATCTTGTTCTCCTTGAGAACAACTGGAAATAGGACCTTTCACTACAAATAGTTGGAAATGTCATCCAAATGATCCTCATATATAATGATTGCATCCATATTACCTGTCACAATATCAAGAAAAACAATCACACTCTTTCCCTCTTCAACTTTTCCCTAAAATCACATTGCCCACTGTCACTTAGAGACAAAGCTTTGATACCATGTAGATTTTTAATGACAAAAATCAGCAAGATAATATTTTGTCAAACACTTAGCAACCTAGAGATAATTGTCTTCATAAACTTATGAAATGTTCTAAACCCATATTCAAAAATTACCATAAGTAGAAATACACATTGATAAGAAAACATGCAGCAGAAATAAACACAATGGACAACAACCCATAAAACTCAAAAATTTAGGCAAATGTCAGGGAAAACCCCAATGTGGGTAAACCCAATGAGAGAGATAAAGAGAGATATTATTATTCATCTTTAGGAAAGTATAGTACAACAAAAAAATCAATTTTCCATCCAAGAGAAATAACTCACAGCACCAAACAGTCTCCCACAATTTTCTTCCTTGAAAAATGTGCCCAAGTCCGTACAGTTGTACGACCTTTGCTAAATATGTGTCTCGAAAACCATGCCCAGTAGAGTGTTGTACGAACTACAAAGTATGACCCAACAACAACAAGAAAACTCCAACAATCCACCTCGATTTCCATGCCAAAGGATTCCTCGAAAATCGCTACTATCTTCCTGTTGTACGGACTGTACGGATCTTTACAATACGACCCAACACAAAACAATTAGAACAACACTACACACATAAAATCACATTGGGATTAGTTCCATCCTTTTCTTGAGAAATGTGCTCTCCAATATTCTCACTTTCCTCTCTCAATATTACTCATAAAATATCTCTCAATCACCTCGTCTCGTCTTCTCGATGTGTCTTTCACACTACCCAATGCATTATTTTATAATTCTGAAAATGAAATTTTCCCTCCAAAGTGTCTTTTCACCTTCCCCAACCCTAAATCGAAAGGACAATATTAGATCTTGACTTTTTCGAGATCAAGGGTCATGATCCATTCCCTCCAAAATTAATCACTTAAAATATTAAAGTGATTTCACTTTATTACATAAGTGCTTTATGAAATAAAGTCACTTTAAAATTAAAAGGTACACTTTAAAAGGTCACTTTAATAAAAGAACCACTTTCTAACAACTTTATAAAAACCCATTACAAAGTTAAGTGCATGGTAGTGTAACCATAAGGTAACATCCACATACAAGACAAAACATGCGGAGTACCTCCCAAGCTAAAAATCTAACACTTCCCAAGTGCACAACCTCTGTAAACACCTTCATGTATTGGTTGCAATTCTCGTACACCTACCACCATTTGATTTAGAGATGGAAATGCTTGATAATGAAGGTTAGCATACCTTCTATGCCATAATTCTCCAGGATTGACTTGATCATGTACAAGGGCTTGAGTATTTTGACCTAGGAGCTTATATAGTCTCCCATCACGAATTCCAATAACTCTAGCATCATCTATACTAGATCCCTTGGGCCATACAAGTACTTTCCCATAAAAAAACGTTATTCTATCTCCTTTATCTTCTAGAAAAGAAATGGAGACCAAATTCTTCTTCAAACCAGGCACATATAGAACACTACTGAGATAGAACATTCCTTTGATTGCATACAAGTTGTTGTCTCCAAGTTCCACTCTATGATAAATCCTTTTTTCCCTCATACTTGAGATATTGACACGTCATATGTATAGAAGCTCCACTATCAATCAACCATGTATCGTCATTAGATTCAATAGATCTTGCAAGGGATGAGAAGTAGAATAAATCTATATCTTCATGCTTGACTTTAAATAGATTGGTTAGGGAATCATACATTTTCTTTGACGTATCTAGATTTGATATGTAAGTAATCAAATGGTCTCTAATAGAGTTTACAATGATACTCATGGCATTGATATCATTTTCCTTGAACTTTTCCTTTCTTGTTTTATTTTTCGGTTCCTTTTATTTTTCTGCATCATTTTGTGGTTCCATAATATTTCCTTTCACAATGTCTAGAAATTTGTTCTTGGGAAGGATAAGATCAATCCTTGTCTTCCATGCTCTAAGGCTAGAAGCTCCTTCTAGCTTGTTTTCTGATTTCATAGTGTAAATCATTGTTGTATAATTTCAAGAGAATAAAGGTGTCTTGAATATAGGTCTTCTTAGATGGTGATCTTTGTATCTCTTCTTTATTGTTTCTATGATACCATGCTGATTTTTCTAGTGCAATAGATAATAACACAATATTTATGAAAAATGATAATTACTTCTAATGATGTTGTTTTTCACTTGTCAATTTATCACTAAGCAATTATACTTTAGAAATTCAACCATATAAATGTTGTAGAATAATAGTAGAGATCACAAAGAGAACACAAGATTTACTAGGAGATGTGAATTTCTTGAGTTACAAATGAGCCAAACAAGCTCCTTATTTATATTGACCTCCCCAAAAAACATGACTTTTTACTTTCACTTTTCACATTATGAAGGCCGACCATAGTTACAAAATTCAAGAGTATGAAGGTCAATCACACATAGGGATGACGATGTTGATGTCCACAATAGATATTTCATATCAAGATGTACATAGAACTAATGTAGACACAGATCCTTCCTCCTCGTGGACGGAAGAGGTGGATCTCGTCTTAGTGCCCATATGGGTTTCACACTCATCTAGTTCACATGAATGACTCGATGATACTTTACCCTTGGATGAAGCAATATCAGAGTCGATGTCTGGTTCTAATAGGCCTTGGGACGACCTTCATCATAGATTTTGTTTTCTCACAGAGATTGAGAGGATTGAATAGGATGAGTTTAGGTCCACCCTGAGTGAGATGGTTGGTCATTCCATGGTCCTTTTAGATACACATGGTATATATGTTGAAGGAAACATGGTGAAAATTCCCCATACTATCACGATTGACATCTCTCGAACCCCTGGTAAAATCAAAAACATATATATTGGTGCAGATTGTTCGCCTGAAGAAATTCATATTTACATTGATCTCTTTAAGGAATTTCATGATGTATTTTCTTGGTCATATGAAGATATTCCAAGGATCGACTCTAGTGTTTTCGATCATGAAATTAAAACTTATCTAAATGCTAAGCTTTTTCAACAACGACTTATGGTTGTAAATCCTAGGAAGGCCATTGTTATTAAGGCAGAAGTGGACAAGCTACTTAACGATGGATTCATCAACCTGTTTCCCTTGAACGAATGGGTATCCAATCTCGTTCTTTTAGATAAGAATCAAGGAACCATCTATGTATATATGGATTTTAGGGACCTAAATGAATCCTATGCTAAATATAACTTCCCCACTCCCTTTATTAATCATATTATTGATGAGTTTGCGAGAAGAAAAGTATTTTGTTTTATGGATGGATTTTCAAGTTATCATCAAATTCAAATTAAACCCGAGGATCAACATAAGATGATGTTCATTTTTCCTTGGGGTACATTTGCGTACTAGAAAATTCCTTTCTGTCTTAAAAATTCTAGAGCAAATTTTCAACGTGCCATGACCTTTTCATTTCATGACCTTAAGTATATATTCGAAGCCTATCTAGATGATATCGTTGCTCACTCTCACAAGGGGGTTGATCATCCGACTCACCTTAGAATAGTATTTGAAAGATGTCACTATTATCACATTCAATTGAACCCTCACAAATGAATATTTTGCATTAGGTATGGCCACCTTTTGGGATTCATAGTTTTTGAGCATGGGATCATGGTGGACCGTAAGAAGGTTGAGGAAATACTTCGATTCCCTCCCCCACAAAATATTCGAAAGCTTTAGGGTTCATAGGGGAAGGCTAAATTCCTGTTTCTTTTCGTAGATAACTATGCCAATATAACTAAGGGTTTCATGCGCCTCTTGAAAAAGGACACTTTTTTCATATGGGATTAGCAATCCCAGGACTCCTTTGATTTTCTTAATAAATCCTTGGTATCGGTGCCTCTACTGAAGCCCCCAGACTACAGTATATATTTCCTTCTTTATATTTCTGCATCTGAAGGGATGATTGGTATGGTTCTTGTTCAGAAATATGAATAGCTCCATGAGCACGTTATCTATTACCTTAGTCTAAATCTAGTTGGTCCTAAACTTAAGTACTCTCATGTAGATAAGCTATCCTTAGTAGCCTTGCATGCGGTTCAGAGATTACTTCATTATATCTTACTCTGAAATACTATCATGGTTGTTGATATAAATCCATTACAATACATCCTTACAAGGCATATCATAGGGGGGAAATACAATAAATGGATTGTGATTTTGTAGGATTGTTTTATTGATTTTTCCTCCGTGAAATCCAATAAATCACTAGTTTTTGCAGAACTAATGTCTGACTTCCCTAGGAAGGATAAGGATATTTTTCACTATGATTCATTAGTTAATGAAAAAATATTCCTTATCTCGTCTTCGAACCCTTGGTATGGAGATATTCTAATATACCTTCAAAATCTGAAGCTTCCCTAATGTCTTTTGAGAGATAATCGATGATGTATACTCCATCAAAACAAAAACTACCTCATTATAGGAGACACACTGTATCATCAAGGGATAGATGTTATTTTGTTTCATTATTTGACTCATGAGGAGGTTGCAACCATTCTCAATGAATTTCACAGTGGGGCATGTGCAAGTCACTTATCCGACCTTGTGACAACTCAAAATATATTGCGAGCTGGTTATTTTTGGTCATCAAATTTTAAAGATTGTGTAGATGCAGTCAAGAAGTGTCATGCTTGCTAGGTGTTCACTTGTAAGGTGTGCTCGCACCCTTTTCCTCTTCACCCAGTAGTTACCATTAGTCCCTTCACCAAGTGGGGGGTGGAATTCATGGACTGCATCCCATCCTTGGTTGGGGGGCACCATCATATTATCATGGTCGTTGATTATTTTACTAAATGGGCTAAGACCATGCTTACCGTTAAATTCGATGATGAGACTGCAACACTTTTTGTATTCAATCAAATTATAGATCGGTTAGGAATCTTGAAGGCAATTTTCATTGATCAAGGTAGCCACTTCCAGAATGAGATGATGAAAGAGTTAACATCAAAACTAGGATTTAAACAGGATCATTTGTCACCCTACTATACCCAGGAAAATGGACAAGTAGAGGCCATGAATAAATATCTAAAATCCATTTTGCAAAAAAAATCGAGGCAAAGTAAATCTAACTGGAACGTGATGCTTTACCTTCCACTATGGGAATACTGAACCATAGTAAATAATTCCACCGGTTTCTCACCATTTCAGTTATTCCACGAAGTGGATTCAATCCTTCCTATTGAATGCATAATCCCTTCCTTTAAATTGGAAATTGATCTCCTACCTAACACAACTAATCTCAAAGAATTTCTCATACACTTAGTGTTAAGGTCCTAACCCGCACATAGGTAGATCAATGTATTCGGATGTAATAAAGGTCAATATTAATAATACCTTTCAATAAAATAGAATAAGGCAGATGTAAGAAGACCTAATAGAAGATTCTGCTTCTAGAATGATCTTCCTCTAGATGCTTCTCTTAATAGACACATTTAGTATAAATAAGGGTCGAGGGTATGAAAAACCTAGCTTGGAGATTATTGTAACAGAGAACTGCTCGACTGGAGGTTGCTCCCTCGAAGAGGCCTGTGAACATTGCTTTCTGAATCGAAGTGATTTTCTATTGCTATTTCATATATCATTTATGTGTATTGTGAAGATTATGCTGGATATTTTACTATTATTCTGCCATTTCTAGCATTTTATTTATGTTCTGCATATTTTATATATCTGGTATCTTGCAAGTGGT
>JZKD02S1779326.1:294523-310062 GCA_000966675.3 Picea glauca | reverse complement strand
GTAAAAGGAGGTTGCCCCCTCGAAGAGGCTTATTATCTGAAATTATCTCTTTTTCAAGGCGTTGAGTACTTTTCCTGAGGTTTTTATATGCTATATTGATGTTTGGCTCTTAACACATTGTCATGTGTTGGAGCATGATATTTTGGGGAAATGCACAACAATTTTGGAAGACAATTATAAATGGGACCACAAATGGAGCATCCACCAGAAGTCAAGGAAAAGAAGTGCATCAGAAGGCAGGGAAAGTAGCATGTCGGGAAATAGGGAAAAGAATTGTGAGGAAGAGGAAGAGTTAAAGGAGGAAAGAAGGGAAGTGTGACGAGGAAATGGTTGGATTGAGGACCAGCCGTGCACAGGAGGTTTTAATGTGAACAAATTTAATCCACTTAGGTTTAGGGTTTTGGTCATGATGTAATGGGTTTAACCCACTTTTTGTAGTATAAATATGTGGTGTATAAGGAGGATAGAGGTATCATGTTTTTGGATGAGTTATCAGTCGCAGTTACTAGTTTTGGTTGAGAACTGAGGAGTTAGTTTTGAGTCAGACAAAGTTATGGATTGTAACTTAGGGTCAGGTCACAAGTTGTGGGCTTGGTGCGACATTGGTGAGCCTCACCTATATATGTGAATTTACACACTTCTAATGTAATGTGCATAGTGTAGAGACTTGAAGATGAATAATGAAGAAGCCATATCTTTGTGGACGTAGCCTAGGGGGGTGAACCACGGTAAAACATGGCATCTTTGTGTATTTTTATTTTATATTTTGACTTGTGAATAAATGAATGAATGAGTTTGTTAAGGTTAATTTGTGGCATACACTAGATCAATTATGATAGAATGAATATTAATGATGAATAAGGTGATATAATGGTAGATCTGATATATCTGATGTAGAATGCATGTCTAACATCCCCATGAGCACCATCCCTTCCATGACTGCAGACATTTGGGTCCTGTAGTCACCCATAAGTCATCTTGGGTGAGACTTCATTGTGCACTCTATGCATAGCATTTCCTTCTTATCTCCAGGAGGGCCGATGGTTTGCATGGTTTTGTTAGAAACCTAAGGTATAACATGGGTCATCCCAAACATTCCAACAAATGGTTTTGTTTCCAGATGGAACTCAAAATAACAACCTAGAAGGGACTTGATAATAAGGATAGTGAGGAGATTGTAGTGGTAGAAGGGGGTGTTTAGGACATGGAATCCAACTAATAAGGATATTGAAATATGGTTGGATACAAAACAACTCGAGTTTGTGCAGAAATATAATAGAAGTTCTAGGTATACACTGCGCCAGTATTTGGAAAGGTGTGTGTTTATTGATCTACATGAGACATTTTTCTGTTATTTTCCAGAATTGTTACAAGAGTGGATATTGAGGTTGAAGGATACACATCCTACTAAACGGGTAAGACTAGTAGAGTGTAATACTAATAATAGGGCACATCTAGAAAGAGTTAACAATAAATTCACACGCGTAGTGGATTTTTGGATAGACAACATTATTGTAGGATTTACTACTTTGTTTGCAGTTGATACTATGAATTCATACACTGTTGCAAAGAAGGAATTATTGAATGGACCAAGAGGAAGGTACATTAGGTCACTTTACACAATGATCAAGATTTTATTGCATGATAAAGGCATGATGACAATGGAGTCAGACAACTAAACCACTCTGTGCACATTGGGGAACTGGGGAAAGAACTAAGGAAGATCTAAGATATGGAGAGGTCTCTAGAGAGAGGCTAGAAAAATGAAGAAATGGACCCCATTATGATGGATGAGGAACAAAACAAGAAAATATTGATTAGAGCAGGAGTGATGTATAGCAGATGACCTTTCCATTATAATATCAATAGTAAGAAGAGGGAAGTACCTGAGTGGGAGGGATTGGACAATGACGAGGAAGAGTTAGAAGATCTCCATGTGATGGGGAATATTGAGGAAATATTGCACGCCACGTATGAGAGGAAAACTAGAGGTCAAGGGTCCATTGCAAAAGAAGTCTCTCCATTCCATATCAGAATTAGTGTGGGGAACCCACAACCCCATCTGCAACTAAGACACCCGAATAGATAAAACTGGTTATCCAACAAGTGATTAGTAGTAGAAATATTTTAATAGGATGAGGGTCCAATGGAAGTATAAATTCAACAAATAGTAGTTAGATATCTACACCACATGGAAGTGGTAGTACAACAAACATTACAATGGCAGGATAAGATCCAACTATTAGGTTACCTGAGTTTCATCAAGAAGGGTTGGAGAACTCAGAGAAGCATTTGTTTATTTGTGAGAAGATCTAGGAAACTAAGCAGATTACAAACGAAGATACAAAAATGGCACAACTGGCAATCACATTCAAGGACCTCACACTTGACTGTTATATGGGCCTCATAGTAAACAGTCCACAAGGAGCACCTACAACTGTAGTAGATGTGAAGAAGGCGTTAATCATTGAATTCCAGCAACTCGGTTCATAGGATCAATTCGTGAATGAGATGATAGAGATCAAACAGAATCCAATAGAGTCAGTTTGAGATATTTATTAGAAGTTCAAGAGGTTGAAAGGTAATTTTAAGTACCCTATCACATATATGCAACATAGGCATGTATTTGTTAATTCATTATTTCCACATCTTAAGTATCCATTGATGCAACATAAATTCCAAAGTTAACCTGAGGCTCTGCAAGCAACCTTGAAGCTAGAGGAAAGTTAGTATAAACATATAGATCTATTTGTGTAAGATCTAAAGGAAAAGAGGGAATATGTTTGGTGCACATTATGTAGAATATAAGGACATCGTAAGAATGAGTGCCCAACATTCATGCAGTACTTGGGAACAGGAATGTCGAATCCTTTACCCACTAGAGGACCATGGTGTAAGATAGGAAAAACACATGGAAATGACCCCTATCATTGTTCCATTATGCAAAAGTATCAAACGTTACCCAAGAGTAAATTTTGTAATTTCTGCAAGTCAGTGGGACATGAAGACAAGGATTACAAAAATTTAGAAATAATGAAGGAGAGGACTTCAAATGCTTATAAGGTGCAGGCTAGATCAATGAAAGGACCACCTGCATAACAGTTTACAATGCCACCACAGTATAATAACGTGCAACAGTTTGGACCACCACCATAATATAATAATGCACAGACGCAGTATAATCATGTACCACATTACAATACACCAGACGTATATAATCAAGGTAACAAAGGAGGCTTCAGAGGAGGATGCCATGGAGGAAGAGGATTTGGAGGATGTAGAGGACCAGTAACATGTCATAATTTTCAGAAACTTGGACACTATGCAAGGGATTTTATGCATCCACCTGTGATATGTATGTATTTTCACACAACAAACCATGATATAGAATATTGTCTAATACTGCTGACAAGTATATAGAAAAAGAGGAACCCAAAAATTAGAATGTTCAATGGATTGTTGTGGAAATAATAGAATATGATGGGAAGAAGATCAGTATAGTTACTAGAGGTGGATCCAATATAGAATAATATGTATCAAAGTAGAATCAAGACCAACACCAGTGAGTCAGAAAGAAATCAACACCTCAACAAAATTTTGATGCATGGAAAGAGAAGGAGACATTCAAGGTGGCAAGACAAGAGATTTTTTAAGAGAATAATGTGTATACTTTAGCAAAAAATCCAGGAGATGATATACCAATCTATGAAATGCATCACCTATTTCATCATACCAACAGAGATCATACTTTAGAACAAGCAAGTAATCTTAGAAACTTTTTGGGGTCTTGTTTGAAGTTGTTGAATGATAAAACATCCCTACAAGTGTTACAAAGCTATTAGAAAAGTGAAATTCTAGAGAATATATGAAATTAGAACATAAGAGAGTCAATTAGGTCCTTAAGAAGATAAGAACAAGTAGGAAGTTTAGGTTGAATGAAAAAATTGGAGACTTTAACATGGGGGATATCATAGTAGATTTAGGGTCTGAAGTAAATGTTCTACCTAAGAAGACATGTGAATACATTGGGGAACCTACATTGGGGTATCCACCTATTCAATTGAAGCTACAAAATCATAATAGAGTGGTACCAATTAGTATATTGAAGGGGATACCCATAGATCTATATGGTGTGCGCACGATAGTAGACTTTGAAGTGATTGATATAGTAGATAACACTCAACCTTATCCATCATTGTTGGGACTGGATTGGGCATTTGATAATAATGCTATTATTAACTTGAAGAACAAGAAAATGATCTTCAAGTCAAGGGGGTAAAGATTTATTTCACCCTTAGACCCTTCATAAAGTAGGAGATCCATTGAACATGTGACAGAAAACTTCATTACAGACGAGGTACATCAATTTTATAGAACTACCACTCGTGCATAAGACTACATTAACCCCACTGCATATGGAATGATAATCTAGAGAAGCATTAGCTCACTTGCATTAGACTCTAACATAGGTCTGGAGAATTTGTAGCAACATTTGCATGAGCTATCTACCATAATATGTGAAAGAATGACACGTGAACTAAGATGGATTGGTTCAGAGGTAAGAGAACCTCCTACTTTCTATGGTCAGAATGATTTGGAAGAATTTCTAAGAAAGTTTGATTTAGATCTTTTGGAAAATCAAATGTTATTAGTTTTAGACCTAGCTTTAAAATCAACACTTGCACATTGGCGATGTACTCACAAAGAGAAGATCAATAATTGGTATCAATGCAATAGGTTGTTGTGCATTAGATTTTGTGCAGAGCAGGAGAGCATATATTTGGAGAAGCATGATGGGATTAGACAACCTAGAGAACATATAGACAGGTGCATGGTCCAATGGATATTGGTACCACCAAAGGAATTTCCACATTATTGTATTCATACATTAGAAGGAATTCCAATAAAATAGTATACATAGTTAGAACTACACAGATGAAGGACAAATTGAGAGGAGATGAAGTATACATTTTTCATTACATTTGCATTTGAGCATGAGAATCCAATGGTTGATACAAAACTGAAGGTGGTATAAGACAATATATTTGAAGAGACTGAATTTGAAATTGTCACAGCTTATCATAATCATAATCGACAAATAGTGAAACAATTGTTACAATGTTACCACATCGCAGAATAAAACACGTGCGATATTCAAATCACAAAAGTTGAAGGGGAAAGATAAGTAGAAGGACCACTGTTAGAGTAGGAATAGTTTTCTACACCACTGAAGATCAAGAGAATCAATATTGGAATAGAGGAGAGTCTGAAGATTACAAGTATTGGTGACTATTGGGACAACGAGACAGTAGAGGTTTACTTAGATGATTGGACAGTATTTAGTTTATTGAAGGATATTGTTGAAGTATTAAGATCGATATTAGATAGGTGTAGACAGTGTCAGATCTCATTGAACATTAAGAAATGCATATTATACGGAACTTTTGAAATTTTGTTAGGGCATGTGGTGTGTAAACAGGGTCTGTTGGTTGATCCTGCGAAGATTATTGTCATAGTTAACTTACAACCACCTAAGTCAGTGTACTAATTAAAATATACACTTGGTCATATAGGATATTATAAGAAGTTTATAAGGGGATAGTAACAAATTACTGCGCCAATGGAAAAATTGTTGAAGAAGGATATCAAATATCAATGGAATGAGGAATGCCAACAGAGATTGGACATATTGAAGGAGAAGATGGTGACACCACCAATTTTAATGTTTCCAGACTAGTCAAAAGAGCTCCATGTTCATGTGGATGCATCTTCAATAGCACTTAGAGTAGAATTGACACATCCAGGAGAAGGTGATATAGATCACCCTATAGCATTTGCAAGTAGGAAGCTGTTAGATTCAGAGAAGAACTACAACAAAATAGAAAGAGAAGGGCCAGATCATATATCGAGGATAACTAATGGGGAGGAACCAAGCAACTTGGAAGAAATTTTCCCAGATGCACAATGCTTTTCAATACAGATTGCTAATGAATATTTTGCTAACATTATTGAATTTTTTAGTATAGGATTTTCCCCAAAGGAGTATAATACTGCGCAAAAGAAGAATTTGGTGGTTAGAGCTGAAGACTACCAACTTATTGTAGGCCCCTTGTATAAATTAGGTGCAAAAAACATTTTGAGGAGATATGTCATGGATCATGAACATCCTATCATTTTGGAGGAAGCACATGAAGGAATAGTTGGAGGACACTATGCAAGGAAGGCTATTGCGCAGAAGATATTATGTACAGGATTATGGTGATGAGCAGTTCATAAAGATGAAAAGGATTATGCACATAATTGTGATGTATGTCAGAGGGTTGGGAAACCATCTAGGAGGGATGAGATGCCACTAAGACCTCATGTAACTTTGAAAGTATTTGATAAATGGGCGGTAGATTGTGTAGGACCAATCAATCCTCCAAAAAGAGGATCAGAAGCAAGGTATATCATTACAACAACAGAATATTTAACCAGATGGTTTGAAGCAACAACAGTGAAATATTGCAGTACAAAAACTGCAACCCACTTCTTGTTTGTACAAGTAGTTACAATATTTGGATGCCCTAGAATTTTGATGAGCGGTCAGGGGACTCATTTTATTAATAGTACCATCCAGGCAATGACTGAAGAATTTGAGAAATATCATCAAAAGAGTACTCCTTACCATCCTCAATCTAATGTAACAGTGGAAGCATTTAACAAGATATTGGAGAATTCCTTAACCAATATTTGCAGTGTGAATAGGGATGATTGGGATTTGAAGATACCAACAGTACTATGGGATTATAGAAGTACATGCAAGAAACTTACAGGAAAGAGACCTTTCAGATTGGTATATGGACAGGAAGCATTTTTTCCTTTGGATTATTTGATACCTAATCTATGCATTGCATCCATTACAAACATGACAGAAAGATGCATAGTACATGAAAGATTGACTCAACTTATGGAACTGGAAGAAGACAGGATTATAGCTGGTTTCCATAAAGAAGTACAGAAAGAAAAGCAAAAAGTTTGGAATGATAGGAACATTAAGAAAAATAATTTCAAGGAAGGATATTTAGTTCTCCCCTATGATAGTAAATACTTTCATCACCCAGGGAAGTTCAGGATGCATTGGCTAGGGCCTTTTGAGATAAAGTCTATCATAGATGGAGGTGTTGTGAAGCTGCAAAACTTAGTAAAAAAGGAGATTCAAGGATTGGTGAATGGTAGTTGAATGAAACTGTATAGGGACAATTGACCTACTAACCCTCAATATATGTTGTGAGTAGAATTAGACTTGTATATATTGTACATAGTAGGATTTAAAAGAAGAAAAAGGAAGAAAAATGTGGAAAAATGAGATAAAGACAAAAAAAAGTTAGTAGATAGGTAAGTGGTAGATAGGAAGTTAGATGATATAGTGCGTAGAAGATAGTAAGTAGTGCAATAGAACAAGAATACAATGCATCTCGTAGAAAGGTGACTAGATGGAAAACGCAGGGCAACAAGAAAAGAAACCAATAGAAAAAAGAAACATTGGTAACCAACAAAGTAAGGTGCATTATGACGAAGTTTATAAAAAGGGGAAAATAATGAAAAGGTAAATACTTAATGTGATTTTGAGAAAATAGGAGAAAAGAAGAAAATAGGGTGGAATTTTGTGAGAAGTTGTGAAGAGTCCAACCTAGATTTACAATGAGTTGTACCTGAGCTAGAACAATGACACCACCGAAGTTCGTAGCACCTAGCCAGTTCGCAAGAAGGACAAGAAGCTCCATAGCAAAGATGAAACTGACAGAGGATGTGATAGGAATGGTATATGTGTATGAGATCGTGTCTCCATTAAGTGAGTCGGTTAGTCCAATGCTTGTCGAGGAGCAAAACCCATATGAAGAAGCAACGGAGGTAAACCAAACAGAAGAAGGTCAAAACCTTAGCGCAAAAGGAATCCATAACACAACAAAACCAGGAGTGGAAAACACACAGGGAGAAAAAAATGAAGAAGATGACGAGAAGACAAAATCCAATGAACCCAAAGCAGCATAGAACCCTGGGGCATAAAAACCCCCAGAAGTCGAGGATATTAAAAATAAACAGGACATCGACGCAGATCACGACACAGAGGAAGAATTACAAAACAAGATAGTAGGTCCATCAAAGAAGAAAACAAAGACAACAGTAATAGTAGCATGCACACAGAAGTAGGTTTCATTGTCATTTCCACAAATTCCATAATCAGTAATAGTTGTATAGGACATGTTGGGGTTTGTTCCCAAACTGAAGTATGCAGATCATGATGTCACAGAGATGGCTAAGTTTCTAGAGCTTGCACAAAATATTTATATGGAGAACAAGGGAGAGGGGCCATTAGGAGACCCCATTTTGGATATGAATCAGTGGATTGCAGGGATTTATAACAATGACATCATTAATTTATTGGAAATCCCACACTTTGGCAGGGGGAAGGATGTCAATGCTTACGTGAAGCAACTATTGGTGAGAGTCCATGGAGGATTTTTGTGGATGGATAGACCTGTCCCAATTGATTTAGATCTAATTGCAAAGATTATAGGGCTTCCAACATATAGAGTGAAGCCAAAACAATATTTATATGACAAGACGAAGGAAAAGACAATTGGAGAGGAATTAAAAACTTGATTTGGCATTGACAGGGGAAACAAAGGCATGATTATCAAAAATATAAATAAGCCAACCACAAGATTCACAAAAAATCTAATGGCTTGCAAGTTACTAAGAAAATTCCACAATGAAGAGTTACCAATAGGAGTGGTAGCAGTAGCCACACAGTGCACGAAGGGGATAGTACTCAGTTGGGCACTATATTTGTTGAACCTATTTTTGGAGGATTGCATAGATGCGCAGGATTTTGGGACCGAGTTCCATTATCCTTGGTTGATTATTTTGATAGCCTTAGTGTCATGGGAAGAACCTAAATACTCATCCTTCTATGAAAGAATAGGAAAGTGTCGCGCAACAAGGTATACAACCCTGTGGCACAATGCAAATCCTAAGCATAGGAAATCTAATGCCAACATTTTTGGCATGTATCTTGAGGAGATGCAAGAAAATATAGTAGACACATGGAGGATCTCACCGGGAGTGGTGAAGGAGAATGAAGGGATAAAAAATTTCAAAGAATCTAGACACAACATGTGGACACAAGAAAGGAGAAACCCTAAGAAGAAATGGTTGAATATGCAGTACTATATCACAGTAGAAGAAGTACAATGGGTGATAGGGGAATTTCCAGATTAGTGGAAGGTACCAGTGGCTGAAAAGAAAGGAACAAAGGGTAAGGAACAAGAAGAAACTAGAAAATCAAGTAGTCCAACAACGAATACCAAGAAAGAATTAGAGCACACTCATCCAACAGAAAGTGGGGTGGCAGTAAAGAAGCATAGGGAGAAGGAAACAATACCTAGGGACGTAGTACTAGAAACTAAGTGCACAGAAGAATAAAATGAGGAAGCTTGGAAAAATGATAACATCCCTATCCAGGAGGCAGGAAGTGGAGATCTACCAAAGGAGAAGAACCTCGCGTAGACATAAACAACACCAAAGAGAATATCAGTGATGAAGATATGAGGACAACACAAGAAGATGAAGGCACTTAAGGAGACTCATTATCTTACAATAACTGAGGATGATGCAGAATTGGTCGGAGACAAAGTGCAGGATCGAGGAGAAGAAGCATTATACATCGTGGAGTCAGAAAGAGAAGAATTAATGAAAATATTTCTGGAGGTTAAAGAAGTGTTGGAAAGCTTACAGATCAATGTAGCACAACAAAAAGGCATAGCGTAGAACTCGTGAAGAAAACAAGACGGTATAGAAAGTAACAATGGGAAGTGACACTTTCCAAATTATCCATGGTATGCTAAAAATAGACAAGGACACAGTGTAGAAACCCTCAAAGGATATAGATCATTTAGACTTTGTGTTGTCCAAGATTCCAACCAAGGAATTATACAAGCTACATATTAGTGTCACGTATGAAGTTTAATAAAAGGCTAGGACATATGTGACAAACTTAGAGACATCTAGAGAGGTAAAGGATATACTGGAGATATCCCTCAACCAAGTGCATCTTGAGAGGGAAGAAGAAAAACTATGCATGGAAAAAACAGAAAAAATGCTTAAGGAAGTATTTAAGACTATCCCAGACAGTGAACAAGAAGAGGAGTTAAGCATAGAGAAGATCCAAAAGATAGAAAATGATATGAAAAGTTACAGACAAGAAATCACATACCTGGCAGAGAAGGTGATCCCTAACACTACACCAGAGATCAAAGCACAAAGGGAACAACAAGATGTAGAATACACATAAAACATTGACGAGGGGATTAACATAATCGCTAAACTATAGAACAGTACAGTGCAAATGTGGACATAATTGCAAGAAGATGAAAAGATGTAACAATTAGACCAAAAGGAGAGAAGCATAAACACTACAGTACAGGACTTGAAGCATAGACAGAAAAATATGACTATATTAGATAGGATGAAGAGTGCGCAGAAGATGAAGAACTTGCAAGTAGAGTTGATGTCAATCCAGATGGAGAAGCAATTAACGCAAGTTTAGTTAGAGCCATTCCAGGAAGGGGAAGAAACGATGATTACAGATTTGGAAGCAGAAAAGGGAAGGATAGAGAAACCACACCTGGAGAGTGTAGAAGTGATGAAGGATCACATTACAACGCAGTTTGTAGAAAATATTGCAGAAAGGAGTGCACAGGAAAAAACACAAGTACAAGAGTTGACAGGTAGATTTCAGACACTAAGAAGTTAGTGCAAGAGGAAAACACTACCTGATTGGCTCAGGATAGACCACAAGTAAGTGTTGGGGGATTGTTGGAGCAGGCTATTTTGGGGAAATGCACAACAATTTTGGAAGACAGTTAGAAATGGGACCACAAATGGAGCGCGCATCGGAAGTCAAGGAAAAGCAGCGTGCCAGAAGGAAAGGAAAGCAGCGCATCGGGAAATACGGAAAATAAAAACGAGGAAGAGGAAGAGTCAAAGGAATAAAGAAAGACAACATGACGAGGAAAAATTTGGATTGAGGACCACTAGCACGCAGGAGGTTGTAATTTGGACAAACCCAATCCACTCAAGGTTAGGGTTTTGGTCATGATGTAATGGGTTTAACCCACTTTTTGTAGTATACATATGTGTTGTATAAGGAAGATAGAGTTATCATGTTTTTGGATGAGTTATGAGTCACATTTACTAGTTTTGGTTGATATATGAGGACATAGTTTTGAGTCAGACATAGTTATGAATTGTAATTGAGGGTCAAGTCGCAAGTTGTGGAGCTTGGTCGAACACTGTTCAACCTCACCTATATATGTGCATTTATGCACTTCTGATGTAATGTGCATAACACAGAGACTTGAATATGAATAATAAAGAAGCCAAAACATTGTGTACGTAGCCCAGGGGAGTGAATCACAGTAAAACATCGTGTCTCTGTGTATGTTTCTTTTATATTTTGACTCATTAATGAATGAATGAATGAATATGTTAAGGTTAATTTGCAGCACGCAATAGATAAATTATGTTAAAATGAATATTAATGAATGAATAAGGTGATAGAATGGTAGATCGGATATATATGAAGTAGAATGCATGTCTAACATCTCCATAAGCACCATCCCTTCCATGACTGTAGACATCTAGGTCCTACAGTCACCCATAAGCCATCTTAGGTGAGACGTCATTGCGCACTATGTGCGTAGTGTTGTCTTCTGGTCTCCAATAGGGCCAATGGTTTGCAGGGTTTTGTTGGAAACCTAAGGTAGAACCCGGGTCAGCCCAAACATTCCAACACTGAGAATTTGGCTTGAGATTCTCAAGGAATTAATTATTTGAGATGCTCAAGCTTGTGTTGAAGAGGATGTTGGATAAATATTCTTGTTAGTGGGTTAGAGGCACACTAAAGAAGAATGCACAAGAAATTAGACAAATCATAAGGTAAATAAATCTAAAAATAAAAGAATATGAAGCTAGCTAGGTCATCCATGCAAGTAAAAGAAGTTGTATTTTTTTAGGCCAGAAAATCTTCTAGTTATGCGATGGTGTTGTTTGAGCAATTTACTCTCGTTGTTGGTTGTTAAAGATGCTCATGAAAACAATATATTGATGTTAAAAGAATGAGAGATAATGTACTCTATGTATTGCGAGGATGTGGATATTGCTACTGTAGAAACTGATGATACTGCTTGTAGTCATGGGTAACTAGAGAATCATATTAATGTCTCCTAAAGTTTTGTAGAAAAAAAAGGAAAAGAAAAGGAATTCTTTTATGAAGAAAATATGTTTTATGCATAGAGTTTCAACATGAAATTCAACACAACCCTAGGGCTGGGAACGACTATCGCTCGCCTCTCTCTATGCCTAACAACGAGCATGGGGAGATCGACTCCTTCCATAAAGAAAGTGGGGTTCATGAAAAGACATCTAAGCACCAGAATGGTGGCCCGTGGGTTTGTCTAGCAAAGACATGGAATTATATGCCCATCTGGAAAGCCTACATAAAAAAAAAAAAATACGTGGTTTTGTAGAATACATGCATAGTCTCTCAACTCTCTGAAGATCAATGGAAATAACATGCACAAGATGAACGCTCTGCCACAAGATAAACGCTCCTTAAATGATGACAATTGACAGAAAAATATCGATGTCTTTTCCCCAGTTTCCAATATCGAGGTTTGAGTATGGAAAGCATCCTAGACAAGTTCTTGTAGTATGGAAACCGATCTCTACAGAAAGTGTAAGCGTGTTAAATATATATGAAGAAACACTTGATCTTGAAGCCTCCTCGGTCCTACATTCAATTTTTTTTATGCAATTTGGATACACTACCACCATCGACTATCCAAGCATTATCAAAGGCTCAATGTATTTCATAATTTAGGGTTGGTTCACTTACTTATGTGAGCTGTGTGTAAGTTTATAAGTATATTTTCATCAATAAGTATATGGAGTAAAGCCAAATCTATTATAAGTATACCTATAATGGTTGTCTTTATTAAAAAGAGTCATGTTGTCATAAGAGTTTATGGAAAATATATGTTTGGATATGGAGTCATATGCATACAAGAAAGCAACATGAAGGATAATAGTTGATTCGACTAAGATTCAAGTTGATCTGAGTCTAGTCGACTCAAGAATCAAGTCGAAAGTTATTTTAGTTCACAAATACAAATATTTGTTTTATGCTTTCAATTGAGTCGGATAAGTTAATTGAGTCAATATTTAATGTGAAATCTGAGTTAGAAGTGGAGTTTAAAGAAGCAATAGGTTGAATTGTGAGTCATTAAAGGTAGGCAATCCTCTCAATCATTGTAAAGTAAGTTGGTCCCTAGTGAATTAGATCGTTTCCTTACCAATGTCAATTGATAACATTTTATTGAGTTGTAAAATTCTAGTACTATTAAAAGTGTTTTTTTTTTCCATTGAGTCATTGAAGTCAAGTCACAGTCAAGTTCTCCTCCATATAAAATGCATACTCCATACACTACCAAATATTGGAAGTAAACAAAGAAACATAAACAATATTAGAGCAAAGGTTCGAATGAACATACAAACATTGAGCATTCCATTGAAACATACAAATATGTCATCTCATGGTATTCAAATGCCTCCAAAGGAAACATTCATCCTCCCATGTGTCCAATGAGAGGGGGCGCATCATTCAACCTATGGGCTTCATGCCTCTATGAAGGTCCAAGCAACCTTGTGCTTCCATGAAAATACTTTCACTTGGAAAGGCCTTGTAAGGACAAAAAAAATCACCCTCCAAGGGGCCACAATTCACAAGTATCATGCCATGTAAGCCACAAATAATAAAAGAACCACCCAAACATGTTCATCAAATCCCCCCTTTTCAAAATAAATAAATTCTCAAAGGCCTTATACAACTTTCCAAATTTAAGTATGGGAGGGTTGTCATGGTGACCTATTGGGTAGATAATTTCCCAAGTCAAAGCGTGTTTCCCAAGAGGACCCTCTCTAAGTCATGTAGAGAGTATGAGGTGGATGGGGGTGTGACTTATGGGCATGGGGTTTCTTGACATACAAGGGCTCATATTGTCTCATTTATGGGTGCTTATGTAGAGAGTGCACTTTCTCTAGAGTTACCAACTATTTAGGTGATATTTTTCCGAGACCCCTTTTTAGACATCTTTCCAATCCCTGCATTCATTTATTTTTAATTTTCTAGTCCCTTTTATACGGTTTCAAGATTTAGAATTTGTAATTTGGGAGTGCGGCATGCACTGAGTAGGTAGAGATCAAGTTGGAGAGGCTTTTTATGATCATAATTTGTTGTGTTCACTTTCCTTTTAGCATTAGTTTATTATTCTTATATAGCAGTTTCAATATACCTCCAGGAGTTTAGCCCCTTATTCCCATGAAATGAGGTACAAGCCCTTCTTGGGTCAATATGTCCAAAAACCCAAAACATGAGGAAAGGAAAGGGAAAAAGTATGGAAAGTGATAAGTTTGTGTGGGAGTGGTACGATGACCCTTCAAGGAGACCACCTTGTAGCAACTCTTTTCTCGAGGGTGACCACTTACTAGGACAACATGTCAACCACCAAGGTGAAATGAGGAAAAAGGAATAACTTCCAAGAAAATGTTTTCAAAATCAAGAAAGTACCCTTCACAACATGTTCAAATGCCTCACTTATTAGAATGACACTTACCACAATACTAGACTTGTTACCTCATGGAGCAAGACACGATGTCCTCTATCAACCAAGATGGTGTGATGGACATTATTGCCATTGATTAAATGTTGATGTGTAGTAAGATAGGGGCCTCTTCCTGCTCATCTTCATTTTGATACTCCATGTATGTAACTTGAGGGCCTCAAGAATTCATCTCCTTAGTTATCCCTAGCATGGGGGGATAATAATATGAAAAAGTAAAAAATTAAATTAAATTTCATTAATTGAATTACCAAGGGTATATGTTGTTTTCTTATTTTAGATAAAAATTCATTAACTAAGTAATGTAGGTGTATTTCTTGTGCTTATTTTCCTTAATCAACACGTGCTATTAATGAATATTCCTCACTAATCAAGATTCCCACATTGATTAGGATTCTGAAATAGAATCTCATGTAAACTTCACTTACCATTCTCAAACTATAAACATGTGCCACTTTCCATTACTTTAAATGTATTTTTTTTATCTCCAAATTGATAGAGTTATGAAAATCCACAATATCCATATGTTGTTATATATTTTGAAATTATTTACATTTTGAATCAGTAGGAAGTTAAAGAAAAACAAAATAATGAATTTTTTCAATGACTTAAGTTGAAGCGTTAGGAAGACATGTAATATATGGCTTTTTACATTTTATAATGTTTTTATTAAATCAAAATATTATTGGTTGAATTCTTGCCATATCAAATATCTATGGATGACTATTTATAATAGTGTTGGCACAATAATTAAGTGACTTGGTATATAAAGATAATAAAAATAAGCAATTTAACATATAATAAAAATAGAAGACA
>JZKD02S1779326.1:269119-294413 GCA_000966675.3 Picea glauca | reverse complement strand
CAAAATGACCCGATCCCAGGTCCTCTAGACCTTTATTTATACATTACAATGAAAAAAATCTAGGTGTCAAAACCTTAGATCCCAAATACCTAGGTCTTAAACCCTAGGTCAACTTGACACATGTTTTCAAGGCTTCGCCAGCCTGTCTTTCCTTCTTTCCCGCGAAGTGCTCCAAAGAAACCGTTGGTGGATTTTTCTTCTTGCTGGGTTGTCCACGATCCATCTTCCTTGCTAATCTGTCTTCCTTGATCTTCTCATTCAACGACTCGTTTCCCCTTACTTCTCTCCTTCTTTCTTGCTTCTTTGACCACTTTGACCCAATCTTAGTCAATGTTCCTTCCGTGCAGTTCGTACTTCGCCTTTCTTCCTTAATCTTCAATTTCTTCCTTAAGCCTACTACATGAACTATATTTTAGATCTAACAGAATGATGAAATAACAGAATAACAGAAAGAAAAAGGACACAACATTAATCACACAGAACAACAAGATATGCGTGGTTCACCCTCTCCCTAGGGCTACGGCCATAGAACTGTGTTTCTTGATATTATATGAAAACATACAGTTCTATCTCGACACTTAGCTTGCAGATCTCTCTCTCTTTCTCTTCTTGTCTCCCCTCCTTGCGCACCCAGCTGCAGGGTTGATCTTCGCACCCAGTTGAAGATATTACAATACAATAGTATTCTCATAACACAATACTCTCATTACCCAACAACAATAATCACTCGACATAAACAATACAATACTCTTCGAACTCAAAATGACCCGATCCCAGGTCCTCTAGACCTTTATTTATACATTACAATGAAAAAAATCTAGGTGTCAAAACCTTAGATCCCAAATACCTAGGTCTTAAACCCTAGGTCAACTTTGACACATGTTTTCAAGGCTTCGCCAGCCTGTCTTTCCTTCTTTCCCGCGAAGTGCTCCAAAGAAACCGTTGGTGGATTTTTCTGCTTGTTGGGTTGTCCATGATCCATCTTCCTTGCTAATCTGTCTTCCTTGATCTTCTCATTCAACGACTCGTTTCCCCTTACTTCTCTCTTCTTTCTTGCTTCTTTGACCACTTTGACCCAATCTTAGTCAATGTTCCTTCCGTGCAGTTCGTACTTCGCCTTTCTTCCTTAATCTTCGATTTCTTCCATAACCAAGGGACAACAGGCCCCCAACACTCACATGTGACTTGTCCCGAGGCACTGCAGGTCTGAGTCTTCTATTTTACTACAACTTCAGGTTGTGCAGAGTAGCCTGTGCTCTTTGCTTTGTTCCTCCCTTCCTTGTGCAAACTATCTTTTCTTTGTATGGTACCCAGTTTCAACTGCACCTGGTACCTAGACCCTTCTTCTTATCCTTTTATTGAGAGCTGCGAGGAAGATGGTTTTCATAATACGATTTCAACCAGCTCCCATTCACTAAACCTTCCTTCCATTCTTCCTTCAAAGTCTTCAACTCCACAACTTCTCCTTCTGTAACATAGGCAACCTCATATAGCCCAAGACAATGTGTCCTGAAATTCCCTGGATGCTTCATGAGCTTGATTTCATATACCAATACCATATCTCCTTGCTTAAAGGATTTCTTCTTGATATGTCTTTTGTGATAGGCCTTTTCTCATTCCTTTTGTACCTACTAGTGAAATCCTGCAATGAATCTGTCTTCCTCCAGTTCTATCAACTCCGCAAGTCTGTCTTGTACAGCACCTGTGTCATCTATATCTGTGAATCCTGCAATTCTTAGACTAGGAACCAAATATTCCACAGGTATGACTGCTTCTAGAGCATAGACCAACTTAAAGGGAGTATGCATTGTCTGCTTCTTGCAAGTGGTTCTATAGGCCCATAATACTATTGGTACTCTCAAATCTCAATCATCCCTGTTCACACTGCAAATCTTCGTCAGTGTTGTATCCAAGATATTATTGAAATATTATACTGTACCATTCTCTATCGGATGGTATGGGGTGCTCTTCTGATGGTGGCCTTCAAATTCCTAAGTAAAGGCTTCAATAGTCTTATTAATAAAATGTGTACCTTGGTCACTCATAAGGATCTTTGGGAATCCAAATCCGATTATGATATCATCAAATATGAATAACACAACTGTAGTTGCACTACAATCCTTAACTACTCTTTCTTCTGCCCATCTGGACAGATACTCTTTTATAGTGATGATGTATCGAGCTCATGTGCGCTTCCCTGGTGGGTTGATATGTCCAAAAAATCAATGGCCCATTTCTCAAATGCTTGTAAAGTTAGCTGAGGTGCTAAAGGCATCTCATATATTTTGAAAGGTTTCCCAACTCTTTGGCATACATCTAGGCTTTGTAGTATTCCTTAGCATCTTTGTGTAAAGTGAGCCACTAGAGGTTAGCTCTAATAACCTTATGTGTTGTTTCTTTCCCTGCATAGTGTCCTTCTGCAATTCCTTCATGTGCTTCTGCTAGAATCAATGGTCTTTCTACCTCCATAATGCATCTCCTCGAGATCTCATCAGGTCCCATCTTATATAGTTGTTCATCTATAAGTAAAAAATATGCAGCACAAACTACCAATTGTTTTTTCTAAATGATTGTATATTCATGAGGTTCCATTCCTATTGCAAGGAACTGAACTATCTCGACGAAGTGATCATCGACCTTTCTTATGACCAACAACTCTGCATATTGTAGTGTATCCTCCAAACTGGTAGGTTCCTCTCCATGTTCTAACCTAGACAAGTGGTCAGGTCCCTTGTTCATTCTTCCTAGCTTGACCACAATCTCAAAATCATATTCCTAGAATAATAGTAGCCATCTACATATTCTTCCCCCCAACATTGGCTTGTTGACTAGGTGCTTCAACGTAGAGTGATCAGTGAATATCTTTAAATGTCCTCCCAACAAGTAGTTTCGAAAATTATGCAACACGTATACCATGGCTAGACCTTGTCTCTCAATGGTATCGCAATTTATCTCATTTGTAGAGATATTTCTACTAGCGAAGGATAATGGATGGTCAATATCTCCTGCTCCTGGTTGTTCTAACATTTCTCCTAATGCAATAGATGACGCATTGACATGCACATGGAATTCCTTAATCCAATCTAGGAAAACCAGAATAGGTGCAGTTACCATTTTCTGTTTCAGTAAGTCAAAGCTCTGTTGACATTCTTCTAACCATTGGAACTGACAATCTTTCTTTAAAATTTTCTCCATGGGTGTTGTTATCTATGCATAGCCCTTGATGAACTTTATGTAGTATCCAGTATGTCCCAATGCAATGTGTAGCTATCTAACCGAAGTAGGAGAAGGTAGATCAACAATGATGGAAATCTTGGAAGGATCTACCAGCAACCCCTGCTTACACACAATATGCCCTAGCAGCACCCCAAAGGGTGAAAAGAAGATACACCTCTTTATGTTTAGGGCAATCTGACATTGTCTACACTTATCCAACATTAGTCTTAAACATTCAATATGATTTTGCAATAAGCTAAAAACATTCCAATCATCAAAATATGATTCCAAACATTTATGTAAAAAATCCTTGAATGCTTCGACCACCACCCTAGAAAAGATGGTTGGTGCATTCTTCAATCCAAAAGGCATCATTGTGTACTAGTAGGATCCCCATTCTGTTGCAAATGTGGTCTTATGTGGATCTTCCTTAGGAATCCTTATCTGGTGATAACATGAAAATCCATCTATGAAGGAGTAAACTTCATGTCCTCCCACATTATCTATAACCTCATCTATAAAAGGTGTGGGGAATCAATCATGCAAGCAGGCATCATTCAGCTTCCTGAAATCTACACAGATTCTAATCTCTCATGTCTTCTTATCTTGGACCACCATAGGGATAATCCATTCTGACTCTTCAATAGGTTCTATGATTCTTGCTTCCAACATTCTGTCTAATTCAATATTGAATTTCTGGTTATATTTTGGATTCAATCTGTAAGGTCTCTGCTTGACTTGCCTTTGCATCTGGTTTCAATGGGATCTTCATTTCTCCCATGGGACCTTTAATGTCCTTCATATCGGTAAACTTGGTTGGAAACAAGTCCTAATATTCATGCGGTAGTTCTTTGATCTTATCAATAGTGGCATCATCACAATAATATCCAACGTTTGTGAGCTTAGGTGCTTGCTCTGTTCCAATATTAACTTTCTTGATTTTAATTGGTTGTCCAATAAAATGTAGTTCAACTCCTGGTTCTTCTATGTCTCTCTATCCTTTTGTTTTTTTTATGTTCACATTCCTAGGATCATCATCTTCATCAGCATTGATATTGTAACAACCTTGCAATTTCTGAAGTGGTGTAGTCCATTCATCTTCTTCTTGCTCCAAAGGGAGGTTAGGTGCCTCCTCAAAGAATTTTTGTCTTACAACTTGTAGAGCTTGATCTACTATGGGGTATTGACTTTCAAATAAGAATGTAGCTACAAAGTTCTGAGTCATATTGTACCAATATACAGTGGTGAGGCTCAGATCTGCTTGAAGATACCAATTAATAAGCGTTGTGTCCAAAGTGTTGATGAACTCATGCACCCACTACTCTTAAGGAATGATTCTCTAGGCCTCCTCGCAACTTTGCACATGGTCCTTTGGAAAACGCTGACCTATGTATCGAACTTCACACCCTTCCTCTTGGTATGATAAGCGCACTATCATCAAAGTGCAACATTGCACCCATTCCGCGATGTTCTTCTTGTGTGTTCCCCACCATCTTGCTGGAGTTACTTTAAAGGCTTTTTCCAGTGCCAACATTCACTGTTGTACATGTACAATTTCTTCAAATTATGACAAGAATGTTTCTAAATGATTTAAACCATCAAATGTGGGCAAATTGCTTATTTCTATGCCAATACAAAGAACTTCCCTAGTCAATGTAGCACACCTTCTCGTAGAAACTTCATACATTTTGTTCTTCTAGTTCTCTAGTGGTTCTTCCAAATCTCATGAGCATGCATTGTCACTTCGCCAACTTCAATTCCCATCTATTGTAGGATTAATGTAATCCTATTGTTTTTCTGTCAATTTATATATGTTCTCTAGCTCATATGCACGGTCTTCTTCTCTAATAGGTTTTTTGTATTTGTGAGCTACATCAGGATCAAGAGGTGAAATGACCCCAAGGCCATCACCTTCAAATTTCATTCTTATTTTCTTTAAGTCAACAACAATGGAATTGTTGAAAGCCCAATCAATGCCTTACAACGCAGGATAAGGACAACTATCATCAACTATCTCAATCACCTCGAAGTCCACAAATGTCATTACCCCGTCGATGTCCATAGGGACATGCTCTAGTCTTCCAAAGGAGATTACTTCCTGTTGATTAGCCATCCTAAGCCTAATAGGGGAATACATTAACTTAGGATTTCCCATCAGTGCTGAGGTATTCTTCGTCATAACATTGACCTATGACCCTAAGTCGAGGACCACATAATCTATGTCATAATCTCCAATCTGAGCATTAAGGTGTAATTCCTTATTTGTCCTTCTCTTTTTGGATACTTGATGTACTTCTTTATTCATTAGAGGAGCTATCCTGCCTATATGATACTGTCTGATTAAATTTTTTAGTTGTTGTACATCTCTTTCATCCTTAATCAGATTGATGCAAGTACATAAGAATTCCATAAGCTTTCTTACCCCTTTTCCTTCTCTAGGCGAAGTAGACTGATCAAATTCCAAAGGAATTCCACATTCTCTCACTTCTGGTTGTGTCTTTGATGAAGAAGCCTGATCTCTTCCAAATTATTTTCTTTCCTCTTCAAATGTCTATTTTTCTTCCCTCGGATCAAACACTTGTGTCTTCTCTACAACACTTATGACCCTTGATTCTTCTGTAGTATTTCCTAGGGTCACTCTATATTCTCCTATAACAATGCCTCCTCTAGTGATAACAACGACTTTGGGATCCTCTCCTCAAGGTTTTTCTCATATTAGTTGTACTTGTTGGTTTCCTCCTCATCTCTCTTGGATTTTCACTAACAATGTTGGACAATCTTCAATAACATGTTCAAATGAGTTGCAGTAGCTGCAAGTGGTACAAGGGTTCTGACAGTCCCTTTCCAAGTGACCTAGCTAGGCACAGTTATAACAAATGATTTGACCTCAACCTCGACACATGCCTCCTCCTCATCCTCTTCCTTTGAATCCACCGTGAGGGTTGAAGTTTCCTCTTCCTGGAGATTTAAACTGCGTAGCATTTTCCTCCTACTGACTCTCTCCTTGAATCCTATATGTATCTCTTGACCTTTCATGCAAGAGATCATAAACCTTACGATCTTTCTCATCATGCCCCATAGATTTACAAAATGTGCAGTAAAGGTTTGTAGGTGTCTGGACATATTTTTTCATGTAATAACATTCGCCAAGGTGATGTTTATTTCTACATACCTAGCACCAAGGTAGAGTAACCTACTTCAAAGGGCGCAGAGTTCCAGAGGCCAAGTACTCATGACATAGGGGACATTTCTCCTTATCATGTCCATATGACTTGCATCTGATACACCAGATGTCTTGTCTTTTATCTTTTCCTTTTCATTTCTTCATATCTTCGACCTGCAGAGATAAGCTAGTTAGCTAACTCAAAATTTGACTCATACCTGAGATGGATTCTCCCATAGGGGCTGATTCTAGCTTCATGGCGATCTCCAACGCCTTAATATGTAAAACAACCTTCTGTTGCATCAAAGGAACTCTGATATATGGTAAGAGGGAAACAATGAACCATTCCATGTTCTGCTCATCTGGGATCTGAAAACACAAATGACCTGTCAAGGTCTTAAAACTGTGATCAAACACCCAAATAGGTTCAGCTACTCTTTGCTTGATTTCTTTCAGTTCGGTAATGCACTGCAACTCCAACTTGGGTTTCTTGAATTCTGCGCTCAACGCAGTTTTGATGGTATTCAACGGTTTAGGCCGTTCAATTGTTGTAGAAAACTTCATATACCAACTCAGTGCGTGATCTATCAAGGTAGTACTAAATTGAGCTCTCTTAACTTCTTCATCATTGACTTGCTTAATACTCCACACAACTTCACATAAAAACCAATGTTGATCAGGATCTTGAGATCCATCTCCTCTAAAGATAGGTAGCCTCATTTCATCTTCCATAGATCTTCCTAGGTTTCTTGACTGAGTATGTATTGAACTGCTGGTGAGAGTGCTCTGAGTGCTTTGATAACTCCGGCTACTCTGGTTACTTAACGCTTCTAAAAAAATAGGAGGAGTAATAGTACTTACTTCGACGGTTGGTGTAGTTCCTGAAGTTTTTTATTCTTCTCGATGAGGTTCTTCAGTCTTCTCTTCCTCTTCTCCAGCGGATCCTAACTATTCCACACTCAATACCTCTTATTCTTCTCCACTATAGAACCCTTCATCATGTGCTAGTGGTTCATGGCTCTGCTCAAACAAGTTTACTAGAGGAACTTCTTTGAAGGTTCTCCCACTGCACGTATGTCCAACCTCTGTGTCAATGTCACTGTCTGAATTCTTGAACATTATCTCTTCAATCTAACCAATTACTGTATCTTCAAGATTTTCTTCTCATGCAATAGCATCTTGATCTTCAACTTCAAAAAGTGTAAAAAATTTCCTCTCGGTCCCTGAAAGAAATACCTCTCTACTTGGCTATATGAATCTACTTTGTCAATAGAAAACTCGGTAATGTACCCTCCAATAGTTCTATAAAACCAGTGATCTATTTCTCTTGACACAACGTTATCAAATCTCTTGACCTTCTTGATTAGCGCTGACATCCAAACCATAGGTGGTCTAGATCTGATCTCAAATTGGGTATTTTCTAATCTAGCTAACCACTCATATATTTCCTTATGAATTACTCCAAAGAAAATATCATGTATATCAATAAAGATATACCTTCCCAACCAATCCTCTTTGCTAATATTAGAGTTCTTGTTCTTAGCTTTAGCGAAGTCCTTCTCTTTCTCTTCTATCCACTTTTGAATCTATGTCTTCGATGGAAACCACCTTGACATTCTCTCAAGAAGATCCCTGTCCCAACAACATAACCATTTGTTGGCATAGGGTCAGACCCAGGGTTCAACTCTAACAATGCACCAACAAGCCCTAACTACTGGCCCTCTCAGCAACACCTATGAAGTCTCACCCAAAGTAGCAATAAGAGGTTGTAGGACATAGGTGTCTACAACCAGAGGAAATGCAAGTGGATTCAAAGGAAAAACACACATCAACCTAGTTATTATTTATTCCCTTTAAGACTAAAGGTAGGCAATCCTCTCAATCATTGTAAAGTAAGTTGGTCCCTAGCGAACGCGATCGTTTCCTTACATATGTCAATCATTTTATTGAGTTGTAAAATTTTGGTACTACCAAAAGTGTTTTTTTTTCCATTGAGTCATTGAACTCAAGTAAGAGTCAAGTTCTCCTCCATATAAAATGCATACTCCATACACTACCAAATATTGGAAGTAAACAAAGAAACATAAACAATAGTAGAGAAAAGGTTCGAATGAGCATACAAACATTGAGCATTCCATTGAATCATTGAGCACTAATGGAAGAAATTTTTGCAGTAGAGAAACAAGTAGCATAGAAGAGTAGTAAAATATTGATGAACGTGTTGGAAGCGGATAAAGACATTCAAGAAAGAGACATCTTAAGACACACACACACACACATGAGAGCTTAAAATAAAATACTGTGGCACAAGAAATATTAATTTGATCGAGGCCCCTGGTACACAATTTATAGAATAGTTCATGAGTTGTTACCTCAGAAGACAAAAAATAGAGAAATGGTAGGTTGGCTGAAGCATGATTTTCCACCATAGGGTGTGTGCAGCGGAAAGATGAGCCTAGTATGAGCTGCTCAACACTCTGAAGGAACCAAAGAGAAAGTTGTAACAATAGAATCAAGAGGACCATTGTTGGGTGAGAGAAAGTGTTGCAAGACTCACTGACTGCACAATCACTTACCATATTGAAGACAAAGGATAAGTAGTAATAGGTCATTAGTTATCTACACACTTTCTCAAGATGATCAAGGAATTTAGTGTGGGGGAGATGTTGGGAATCCTTTTAGACCCTTTTATAACCCATCATACGTTATACACTAGACATTAGCATAATGAATATAGGAACATATGTGTAATAAAGTACAAAGAAAACATAACAAGGGATTCTTTGGAGCAGGTACAACCACTCCAACCATATCTCTATTGTATAAATATCCATGAATATGGAATAAATAATAGCATTGATATCCTTCCCTAAATTATCTCTTCTTTTTTAGGTTGTGTGTGTTCTTGATGTGCTTCACAATGTCGTCTCTCCTTGAATGCTTATCATTATTCCCCGGACTACAAAAAAGGACTTGGAATATGTCATCTCATGGTATTCAAATTCCTCCAAAGGAAACATTCATACTCCCATGTGTCCAATGAGAGGGGGCACATAATTCAACCTATGGGCTTCATGCCCCTTTGAAGGTCCAAGCAACCTTGTGCTTGCATGAAAATAATTTCACCTGGAAAGGCCCTGCAAATACAAAAAAACTCACCCTCCAAGGGGCCACTAGTCACAAGTATCATGCCATGTAAGACACATATAATAAAATAACCACCCAAACATGTTCATCAAATCCCCCCTTTTCAACAAAAATAAATTCTCAAAGGCCTTATATAACTTTCCAAATTTAAGTATGGGAGGGTTGTCATGGTGACCGATTGGGTAGATAATTTCCCAAGTCAAGGAGTGTTTCCCAAGAGGACCCTCTCTAAGTCATGTAGGGAGTATGAGGTGGATGGGGGTGTGACTTATGGGCATGGGGTTTCTTGACATACAAGGGCTCATATGGTCTCATTTATGGGTGCCTATGTAGAGACCGCACTTTCTCTAGAGTTACCAACTATTTAGGTGATATTTTTCCCAGACCCCTTTTTAGACATCTTTCCAATCCCCACATTCATTTATTTTTAATTTTCTAGTCCCTTTTATACGGTTTCAAGATTTAGAATTTGTAATTTGGGAGTGGGGCAGACACTGAGTAGGTAGAGATCAAGTTGGAGTGGCTTTTGATGATCCTCATTCGTTGTGTTCACTGTCCTTTTAGCAATAGTTTATTATTCTTGTATAGTAGTTGCAATATACCTCCAGGACTTTAGCCCCTTATTCCCATGAAATGAGGTACAAGCCTTTCTTGGGTCAATATGTCCGAAAACCCAAAAGATGAGGAAACGAAAGGGAAAAAGTATGGAAAGTGATAATTTTGTGTGGGAGTGGTACGATGACCCTTCAAGGAGACCACCTTGTAGAAACTCTTTTCTCAAGGGTGACCACTTACTATGAAGACATGTCAACCACGATGGTGAAATGAGGAAAAAGAAATAACTTCCAAGAAAATATTTTCAAAATCAATAAAGTACCTTTCACAACATGTTCAAATGCCTCATTTCTTATAATGACACTTACCACAATACTAGACTTGTTACCTCATGGAGCAAGACACGATGTCCTCTGTCAATCAAGACGGTGTGATGGACATTATTGCCATTGATTAAATGTTGATCTGTAGTAAGATAGGGGCCTCTTCCTACTCATCTTCATCTTGATACTCCATGTATGCAACCTGAGGGCCTCGAGACTTCATCTCCTTATTTATCCCTAGCATGGGGGGATAATAATACGAAAAAGTAAAAAATTAAATTAAATTTCATTAATTGAATTACCAAGGGTATTTGTTGTTTTCTTATTTTAGATAAAAATTCATTAACTAAGTAATGTAGGTGTATTTCGTGTTCTTATTTTCTTTAATCAACACGTGTTATTAATGAATATTCCTCACTAATCAGGATTCCCACATTGATTAGGATTCTGAAATAGAATCTTAGATGGGATCCCAAAATAGAATCTCATGTAAACTTCACTTACCATTCTCAAACTATAAACATGTGCCACTTTCCATTACTTTAAATGTATTTTTTTTATCTCCAAATTGATAGAGTTATGAAAATCCACAATATCCATATGTTGTTATATATTTTGAAATTATTTACATTTTGAATCAGTAGGAAGTTAAAGAAAAACAAAATAATGAATTTTTTCAATGACTTAAGTTGAAGCGTTAGGAAGACATGTAATATATGGCTTTTTACATTTTATAATGTTTTTATTAAATCAAAATATTATTGGTTGAATTCTTGCCATATCAAATATCTATGGATGACTATTTATAATAGTGTTGGCACAATAATTAAGTGACTTGGTATATAAAGATAATAAAAATAAGCAATTTAACATATAATAAAAATAGAAGACATTTTTTTTCATTGTCCAATCTTCATGAAAACAATCTTGGAACAAGAGAAAAAGAGATAAATGAAAAAATTGCATCATCACCCTCAAATCAATTGACCCAATCATTATTATATAACTAACATCGTAAATAAACAAAAAATGATAAATCTTGGAAAAAATGTGTCGAACAATAACTTGATTAACAAATGAGACATAAAAATATTGCAAAGAAAAACAAAGAAGGATATCTCTTATGGATTTACCAACACGGGCTTTTGAGCATCATGGCCATACACATGCTACCTATTTTTTTTAAAAGTAAGTATATTCCTTATCCAACATAAATACATACATACTACTTGTAGTGAATCATATCCTAACATTCATACTACATCTGCTAAGGGACATATTTGTAATTGAGGTCATAAAGAATCTAATCGACATTGATTCTCCAAACAGAATAATATGGAATCTAGGGACTAACCCAAGTCTATATTATTTTTCGTTTTCACAAAGATTTATTTGTAGCCTCAAACCCTCTGTTAGCACAGGGGCAGACCAAGGGTTCAACTCTAACAGTGCACTAACAATCCCCAACTACTAGCCCTTTTGGCAACACCTGTGAAGTAGATGCAGTCTCACCCGAAGTAGCAATATGGGGTTGCAGGACATAGGTGTCTACAACCAGAGGAAATGAAAGTGGATTCAAAGGAACAAAACACATCAACCTGATTATTCTTTATCCCCTTTAAGCCTACTGTGTGAACTATATCTAAGATCTAACACAATGATGCAATAACAAAATAACAAAAAGCAAAAGGACACATCATTTATCACATAGAAAAATAAGATATAAGTGGTTCACCCTCTCCCTAAGGCTACGTCCACAGAACTATGTTTCTTGATATTATATGAAAACATACAATTCTATCTGCGCACTTAGCTTGCATATCTCTCTCTCTTTCTCTTCTTTTCTCCCCTCCCTGCGCACCCAACTGCAGGGTTGATCTTTGCACCCAGATGAAGATCTTATAATACAATAGTATTCTCACAACACAATACTCTCCTCACACAACAACAATAATCACTCGACATCAACAATACAATACTCTTCGAACTCGGAACAACTCGATCATAGGTCCTCTAGACCTTTATTTATACATTACAATGACAAACATCTAGGTGTCAAAACCCTAGGTATTAAACCCTAGGTCAACTTAACACACGTTTTTAGGGCTTCGCAGCCTGTCTTTCCTTCTTTCCCATGAGGTGCTCCAAAGAAACCGTTGGTGGCTTTTTCCACTTGTTGGGTTGTCCATGATCCATATTCCTTGTTGATATGTCTTCCTCGATCTTCTCATTCAATGACTTATTTTCCATTAATGCGCTCCTTGTTTTCTACTTCTTTGACCACTTCGACCCAATCTCAGCCAATGTGCCTTCCGCGCAGTTACTACTTCGCCTTTCTTCCTTAATCTTTGATTTCTTCCATAACCAAGGGCCAACAGGCCCCCAACACTCACATGTGACTCGTCCTGAGGAACTGCAGGTCTGAGTCTTCTATTTCACTTCGACTTCAGGCTACATAGAGAAACCTATGCTCTCTGCTTTGTTCCTCCCTTCCTTATGCAAACTGTCTTTTATGTGTCTGGTACCCAGTTTCAACTGCACATGGTACCTAGACCCTTCTTCTTATTCTTTTACTAAGAGTTGCAAGGTAGCTGGTTGTCATAACACAATTTCAACCATCTCCCATTCACTAAACCTTCCTTCCATTCTCCCTTCAAAGTCTTCAAGTCCGCAGCTCCTCCTTTTGTAACATAGGCAACCTCATATGGCCGAAGCCAATGTGTCCTGAAATTCCCTAGATGCTTCATGAGCTTGTTTTCATATACCAATTCTAAATCTCCTTCCTTAAAGGATTTATTCTTGATATGTCTGTCGTGATAGGCCTTTTCTCGTTCCTTCTGTACCTGCTGGTGAAATTCTCCAATGAATCTGTCTTCCTCCAGTTCTACCAACTGCACAAGTCTGTCTTGCACAACACCTGTCTCATCCATATCTATGAATGCTACAATTCTTAGACTAGGGAGTCTGCATTGTCAGCTTCTTGCAAGTGGCTCTATAGGCCTATAATACTGCTGATACTCTCAAATCCCAATCATCCATGTTCACACTGCAAATGTTTTTCAGCGCTGTCTCCAATATCGTATTGAAAGATTCAACTATACCATTAGCTTGTGGATGGTATGGAGTGATATTCTGATGGTGGACTTCAAATTCCTGAGTCAAGGCTTCAATAATCTTATTAATAAAATGTGTACCTTGATCACTCATAAGGATCTTTGGGCATCCAAATCGGGTTATGATATCATCAAATATGAATAGCGCAATTGTAGTTGCACTACAGTCCTTAACTACTCTTGCTTCTACCCATATGGTCAGATACTCTATCGCAGTGATGATGTATCGAGCTCCTGTACGCTTCCTTGGTGGGTTAATAAGTCCCACGAAATCAATGGCCCATTTCTAAAATTCCTGTAAACTTAGCTGAGGTGCTAAACACATCTCATCTCTTTTGGAATTTTTCCCAACTCTTTGGCATACATTGCAGGCTTTGTAGTATTCCTTAGCATCTTTGTGTAAAGTGGGCCACCAGAGGCCAGCTCTAAGAACCTTTTGTGTTGTTTCTTTCCCTACATAGTGTCCTCCTGTGATTCCTTCATGTGCTTCTGCTAGAATTAGTGGTCTTTCTGACTCCATAACGCATCTTCTCAAGATCTCATAAGGTCCCATCTTATATGGTTGTCCAGCTATAAGTGAAAAATCTGCAGCACGAACTACCAACTATTTCTTCTAAATGATTGTATATTTGTGAGGTTCCATTCCCGTTGAAAGGAACTGAACTATGTCAATAAAATAATCATCGACCTTTCTTATGGCCAGCAACTGTGCATCTGGTAGTGTATCCTCCAAACTTGTAGGTTCCTCTCCAGGTTCTAACCTAGACAATTGGTCAGGTCCCTTTTTCATTTTTCCTAGCTTGACCACAATCTTAAAATCATATTCCTGAAATAATAGTATCCATCTGCATATTCTTCCCCCCAACACTAGCTTGTTGACTAGGTACTTCAACGCAAAGTGATCAGTGAACATCTTAAAATATCCTCCCAACAAGTAGTGTCAAAATTTCTGTAGCGCATACACCATGGATAAACCTTCTCTCTTAGTGGTAGTGTAATTTATCTCAGTTGTAGAGAGCTTTCTGCTAGCGAAGGATAACATATGGTCAATATCTCATGTTCCTGTTTGTGCTAACATTTCTCATAATGCAATAGATGATGCATCGACATGCACATGGAATTCCTTACTCCAATCTGGGAAAACCAGAATAGGCGCAGTTACCATTTTCTGTTTCAGTGTGTTGAAGCTCTGCTGACATTCTTCTGATCATTGGAACTGACAATATTTATTTAAAATATTATCTATGGGTGTTGTTATCTATGCATAGCCCTTGATGAACTTTCTGTAGTATCCAATATGTCCCAGCATAGTGCGTAGCTATCTAACCGAAGTAGGAGAAGTTAGATCAACAATGATGGAAATCTTGGAAGGATCTACTAGCAACCCCTGCTTACACACAATATTCCCTAGCAGCACCCCAAAGGGTGAAAAGAAGATACACTTCTTCAGGTTCAGGGCAATTGGACATTGCCTGCACTTATCCAACATTAGTCTTAAACATTCAATATGATTTTGTAATAAGATAAAAATAGTCCAATCATCAAAATATGCTTCCAAACATTTATGTAAAAATTCCTTGAATGCTTCGACCACCACCCTAGAAAATATGGTTGGTGCATTATTCAATACAAAAGGCATCACTATGTACTTGTAGGATCCCCATTCTGTTGCAAATGTGGTCTTATGGCGATCTTCCTTAGCAATCTTGATTTGGTGATAACCTGGAAATCCATCTGTGAAGGAGTAAACTTCCTATGCTTCCACATTATCTAGAACTTCATCTATAAAAGGTGTGGGGAATGGATCATGCAAGAAGGAATCATTCAGCTTCCTCAAATCTACACAAATTCTAATCTCTTGTGTCTTCTTATATTGGACCACCATAGGGCTAATCCATTCTGACTCTTCAAAAGGCTCTATGATTCCTGCTTCCAACATTATATCTAATTCAATATTGACTTTCTGGTTATATTTGGGATTCAATATGTAAGGTCTCTGCTTGACTAGCCTTGCATTTGGTTTCAAGGGGTTCTTCATTTCTCCCATGGGCCCTTTAATGTCCTTCATATCGGTAAACTTGGTTGGAAACAAGTCCTGATATTCATGCAGTAGTTTTGTGATCTTATCAATAGTGGCGTCATCCCAATAATCTCCAACATTTGCGAGCTTAGGTGCTTGCTCTATACCAATATTAACTTTATTGATTTTGATTGGTTGTCTAATAAAAGGTAGTTCGACTCCTGGTTCTTCTATGTCTCTCTATCCTTTTGTTTTTATGATGTTCACATTCTTAGGATCATCGTCTTCATCAGCATCGATATTGTAACAACCTTGCAATTTCTGAAGTGGTGTAGTCCATTCATCTTCTTCTTGCTCCAAAGGGAGGTTAGGTGCCTCCTCAAAGACTTTTTGTCTTACAACTTGTAGAGCTTGATCTACTGTGGGGTACTGAATTTAAAATAAGAATGTAGCTACAAAATTCTGAGTCATACTGTGCCAATCTGCAGTGGTGTGGCGCAGACCTGCTTGAAGATACCAATTAATAGATGTTGTGTCCAAAGTGTTGGTGAACTTATGCACCCACTTCTCTTGAGGAATGCTTCTCCAAGCCTCCTCACAACTTTTCACATGGTCCTTCAGACAACTCTGACCTATGTATCGAACTTCACACCCTTTGTCTTGGTATGAGAAGCGCACTATCATCAAAGTTTGACATTGCACCCATTCCACAATGTTCTTCTTGTGTGTTTCCCACCATCTCATTGGCATTTCTTTAAAGGCTTCATCCAGTGCCAACAGTGGTTGTTGTATGGGTACAATTTCTTCAAATTCTGACAAGAATGTTTGTAAATGATTTAAAACATCAAAAGTGGCCAGATTTCTTATTTTTGTGCCAATCCAATGAACTTCCCTAGTCAATATAATACACCTTCTCATAGAAACTTCATAAATTTTGTTCTTCTAGTTCTCTAGTGCTTCTTCTGAATCTGATGAGCATGCACTGTCACTTCGCCATCTTAAATTCCCATCTGTTGTATCTGTGACCTTCATCAGGATCAATAGGTGAAATGACCCTAAGGCCATCACCTTCAAATGTCATTCTCCTTTTCTTTAAGTCAACAACAGTCGAATTGTTGAAAGCCCAATCAATGCCTAACAACGCAGGATAAGGACAACTTTCATAAACTATCTCAATCACCTCGAAGTCCGCAAATGTCATTACCCCGTCGATGTCCATAAGGACATGCTCCAGTCTTCCAAAGGGGCTTACTGCCTATTGATTAGCCATCCTAAGCCTGATATGGGAATAAATTAACTTAGGTTTTCCCATCAATGCCCAAGTATTCTTCTTCATAACATTGACCCCTGACCCTAAGTCAAGGACCACATAATCTATGTAATAATCTCCAATCTGATAATTAAGGTGTAATTCCTTATTTGTCCTTATCTTTTTGGATACTTGATGTACTGTTTTATTCAGTAGAGGAGCTATCCTACCTATTTGATATTGTCTGATTAAATTTTGTTGTTCTTGTACAAATCTTTCATCCTTAATCAGATTAATGCAAGTACATAAGAATTCCATAAGATTGCTTACCTCTTTTCCTTCTCTGGGTGAAGCAGACTGATCAAATTCCAAAGGAATTCCACATTCTCTCACTTCTAGTTGTGTCTTTGATGAAGAAGCCTGATCTCTTCCAAATTCTTTTATTGCCTCTTCAAATGTATGTTTTTCTTCCCTCGGATCAAACACTTGTGTCTTCTCTGTAGCTCTTATAACCCTTGATTCTTCTATAGTATTTCCTACGGTTATTATGTCTTCTCCTGTAATAGTGCCTCCTCTAGTAATAACAATGACTATGGGATTCTCTCCTCGAGTTTCTATTGATATTAGTTGTACTTGTTGGTTTCTTCCTCGTCTCTCCTAGATTTTCGCTAACAATGATGGACAATATTCAATAACATGTTCAAATGAGTTGCAATAGCTACAAGTGGTACAAGTGTTCTGACAGTCCCTTGACAAGTGACCTAGCTAGGCATAGATATAACAAATGATCTACCTTGACCTATACCCATGCCTCCTCCTCGTCTTCTTCCTCTGAATCCACTGCGAGGGTTGAAGTTTCCTCTTCCTCGAGATTTAAGCTATGTAGCATTTCCCTCCTTCTAAATCTCTCCTTGAATCCTATATATATCTCTTGACCTTTCATGCAAGAGATAATAAGCCCTACGATATTTCTCATCATGCCCCACAGATTTACAGAATGTGCAGTAAGGTTTTGTAGGCATATGGACATATTTTTTGATGTAATAGCATTCTCTAGGGCAATATTTATTTCTACATACCTCGCACCAGGGTAGAGTAACGTGCTTCAAAGGGCTCGAATCTCCATAGGCCAAGTACTCATGAAATAGGGGACAATGATCCTTGTCATGGCCCTCTAACTTGCATCTGATACACCAGATGTCTTCTCTTTTATCTTTTCCTTTTTATTTCTTCATATCTTTGACCTGTAGAGATAAGCTAGTTAGCTGACTCAAAATTTGACTCATACTTGAGTTGGATTCTCTCATAGGGGATGATTCTAGTTTCATGGTTATCTCTAATGCCTCAGCCTATGAGGCAACATTATATTGCATCAAAGGAACTTTGATATGTGGTAAGAGGGCAACAATGAACCATTCCTTGTTTTGCTCATATGGGATATGAAAATCCAAATGACATGTCAAGGTCTTAAACCTCTGATCAAACTCCCAAAAAAGTTCAACTACTCTCTACTTGATTTCTTTCATTTCAATAATGCACTGTGACTCTGACTTGGGTTTCTTGAATTCTGCACTCAACACAGTTTGGATGGTATTCAGCGGTTTAGACTGTGCACTCGCTGTAAAAAACTTCATATACCAACTCAATGCACGATCTCTCAAGGTAGTACTAAACTGATCTCTCTTAACTTATTCATCATTGACTTGTTTAATACTCCATACAGATTCGCATAAAAACTAATGTTGATCAGGATCTTCAGATCCATCTCCTTTAAAGATAGGTAGCGTCATTTCATCTACCATAGATATTCCTAGGTTTCTTGACTGAGTATGTAGTGAAATGTTGGTGATAGTGCTATAACTACTCTGATAACGCTGGCTACTCTGGTTACTTAACGCTGCTAAAACAACAGGAGTAATACTACTTACTTTGATGGTTGGCGCAGTTCCTGAAGTTTTTGATTCTTCTTGGCAAGGTTCTTCAGTCTTCTCTTCCTCTTCTCCAACGGATCCTGACTGTTCCTCGTTCAATACCTCTTCTTCTTCTCCACTGTAGAACCCTTTTTCATGTGCTAGTGGTTCGTGCCTCTGCTCAAATAGGTTTACTAAAGGAACTTCTTTGAAGGTTCTCCCACTACGCATATTTCCAACCTCTGTGTCGATTTCGTTGTCTGAATTCTTGAACATTATCTTTTCAATCCAACCAATTACTGTATCTTCAAGATGTTCTTCACATGCAATATCATCTTGATCTTCAACTTCAAAAAGTGTAAAAATTTTCCTCTCGGTCCCTTAAATAAATACCTCTCTCCTTGGCTATGTGACTCTACTTTGTCAATAGAAAAATCAGTAATGTACCCTCCAATAGTGCTATAAAACTAGTTTTCCACTGCTATTGACACGAGGTTATCAACTCTCTTGACCTTCTTGATCAACTTCGACTTCCAAACCACAAGTGGTCTAGATCTTATCTCAAATTGGGTATTTTCTAATCTAGTTGAACACTCTTATATCTCCTTATGAATTACTCCAAAGAAAATATCATGTATATTAGTAAAGATATACCTTCCCAACCAATCCTCTGTGATAATATTAGGGTTCTTGTTCTGAACTTCAACGAAGTCCTTCTCTTGTTTTTCTATCTACTTCTGAATCTATGTATTCGATGGAAACCACCTTGACATTCCCTCAAGAAGATCCCTATCCTGACAACAGAACCATTTGTTGGCACAGGGGCAGAACCAGGGTTCAACTCTAACAGTGCACCAACAAGCCCTAACTATTGGCCCTTTCAAAAACACCTGCGAAGAAAATTAAGTCTCACCCAAAGTAGCAATAAGGGGTTGCAGGACACAGTTGTCTACAACTAGAGGAAATGCAAGTGGATTCAATGGAACAACACACATCAACCTAGTTATTATTTATCCCCTTTAAGCCTATTGCGTGAACTATATCTCAGATCTAACACAATGATGTAATAACATAATAACAAAAATCAAAAGGACACAACATTAATCACACAAAACAACAAGATATACGTGGCTCACCCTCTCCCTAGGGCTACGTCCACAAAACTACATTTCTTGATATTATATGAAAACATACAATTCTATCTGTGCACTTAGCTTGCAGATCTCTCTCTCTTTCTCTTATTTTCTCTTCTCCCTGCGCACCCAGCTACAGGGTTGATCTTCGCACCTAGCTGAAGATCTTACAATACAATAGTATTCTCACAACACAATACTCTCCTCACACAACAATAATAATCACTCAACATCAACAAAACAATCCTCTTCGATCTCGGAATGACCCGATCCTTGGTCCTCTAGACCTTTATTTATACATTACAATGACAAATGTCTAGGTGTCAAAACCCTAGGTCAACTTGACCAACATTTTCAGGGCTTCGCCAGCCTGTCTTTCCTTCTTTCCCGCAAGGTTCTCCAAAGTAACCGTTGGTGGGTTTTTCTGCTTGTTGGTTTTTCCACGATCCATATTCCTTGTTGATCTGTCTTCCTCGATCTTCTCGTTCAACGACTCTTTTTCCCTTACTTTGCTCCTTCTTTTCCTCTTCTTTAACCACTTCGACCCAATCTCAGTTAATATGCCTTCCACACAGTTCGTACTTCGCCTTTCTTCCTTAATATTCTCTTTCTTCCATAACCAAGGGCCAACATCCTCCCCCAATTATCATTCTATGTTATGATAGGGAGGGGCCAACAATGTCTCTTCTTCTATGTTTTTAACATTATTACATACATGACAATAGAAGGAATAACAAATAACATCTTAAAAATTAACATGTAAATTCATAATCAGGGTCTTTATTGTAAGGTTGCAAGTTGCACATACATGGGTATGATTATAGCATAATGGTTCTCTTGTAGTGTCTCTTCGTCAAATTTACAAATAACTAAAGGTAAAAAGAAGCACATAAGTGAGAAAATTCATAAAGATAAGTTAGGACACTATAAATAGAAGGTATATCCGTGAAACATTTGGACTTCAAAACATTGTGGAACATAATTGGACCTTGAAAGGCTAGTGTAACATAATAGGATTCAACACACTATCCAAAAAAAACACTCTACTTTCCTTTTACAACATATCCACCTTGTATTTTCTTCGGTGTTCCCTTCCCCTACTTCGGCGGTATGCTAGTATGATATGGTTGGCATCCTCTGCTCTGTAATAAGGAACTTGCAAGGTTGCTTTAGGTGTGCTTCAACGTCTGTCTATAGCCATGTTTCAATTGGGTGAAATCACTATTTCCTTTCCCCCCCTCTCTTTGGATTTCCAAGAGGTGAGGGGGTGAGGAGCGCAGATGGAATGAACCAACACACAGACTGCAAAGCTATGCATCGACTACATTGGTGTCAGAGATATTTCTATGCAGAGTGTCAAGGTGTTGATCACGGTATTAAATATATGTCAGGGATTTAATATATGTGGGTATGTGTCCAATTTTGAAATTTTACATATTTAAATGATTTTAAACACTAAAAAATTTCAAACACACGAGGGGAAATTATGTCTCATCACACTTCCTTCACGAATGGAAAAATCAATTTCAAAATTTCAAAAAATCTAAAATAAATTTAACATTTGTAAATGTTCTGCAAAATGGGTGAACTAATATAAATTTGAGGTGAAATTAAATTCATGCAAAAGGAAAGGAGAATAGTTAGTTAATTAGCAAATTGAGTAAAAAATCTAAAAGGAAAAGAGAAGGGTAAAATATTTTAAATAACATAAATCTAACAAATTAAGAAAAGGATGAGAAAGGTAAAATATTGTAAATAAAATAAATCTAACAAATAAAAAAAAGGATATGAAATATCAAAGTAATAAATAATATATTAAGCTGGATGGGGTGCCAAGTGGAAAGAATGGGCACGTGGAGGCACAAAGGGGGAGGCCATTTATGGTGGCTCTCACCTCCAGCTACAGCCATTTATGAAGGCTTTCACCTTCGTCGGCCACCGGTTATTGATGGAGCCTCTCACGCGTGAGCAAGGGTCGGCCAGCCAGAGCATTAAGCTCTCGGCGTTAATGGTGGCAGCCATGGTTTATGTCATTATCCGTTTAACCAGACCTCTTAGAATGCATTTGAAGTTTGTTGAGCAGAGCAAGAACCGCCGCGCCGGAGGCATCCTGGCACTTGCCCTCGCTCTCACCATTCCATGGGCAAGGGGAATACCCCGTAGAGGAGCCGGCTGGTACGCGGTGGATGCAAGAAAGAAGAGGCACAAGAGATTTGAAAGAGCTCTGCTCTTGGCCAAAAGAAAACTCCGAGGTGATGCCACAACAGCAATTTCTCCCCCTCGAAACTATGTCGAAGAAGACCTGTCCTTAGAGCTCCCACCGAACTTCTCTGAGAGCCGACTATTTATCGTCCCAGATAATTGGGACCCTCCGGCGAGCTTTGGACAAGCGACACCAGCACCCAATTTGAACGAGACTCGCGCCCCCAGCGATGCTTCGATCGTAGAATTTGACACCTGCCCAGTGGAGGAGGAGCTGCGGGAATGCACAGTCAACCCGCAGATGCAGAGGAAGGTGTCGGGCCACATGGAAATGGAGGTTGAAACAAAGTCGCCACCATCGCCATCGTTCCTACATCTAGAGCACCTGAACTTGATCTTTGAAGTGCGCAGCTTGGTGGAGGATCAAATTTTCAGAGCCGTTCACGTCAGCCAGTGCTTAGACATGCTCTACGCAACCTACTCCAGGGCCACGCCTCGGCGCCAATGCCCTACCTGTGCTCAGCCCTATTTCATCCCTGTCAATGGCGGAAAATCTAAGGAAGGATGCGAGGACTCTAGCGAATAGGTTCTGTTGTTTGCTATGGTCTCCAACTTATTTTCTTTTACTGTTTATCAGAGTTGTAGCTCTTTAGTTACTAGCTTAGTTAGCTTCAGAACAGACTTTCCTATACTGCTAAGGACGATGGACATGCACCCTAGTTTCCTTCGGGCAGGGTGGTGAAACTTGAGGCTTGATTTTGCATGTTGCTGTGGACAGGCCAGCTATCTTGGTTTCCTGTATAGGCAGGATAGCTGGCACCTGTATGTCAAGTGTATTTCTTTTTTTGAAGGTTTAATATAACAGGTTTCGCCCCTTTTTACTTAAAAAAAATAAAATAATAATATATTAAGAAAGTGAAAGGGAACAAATAAAATCATAAAAATAAAAATAAAAGTTAAAGAACTAAAGAAAAGAAGAAAATAATAATAAACAAATAAAGAGAAGAAAAGAAAAAGAAAAGAGGGAAAAGGGAAACAAAATAAAAGAGAAAAAGAAATTAAAGAGAGAATTATAAAGGAGACGGAAACTAGAACATAAAGAGGGAAAAAAGAGTAAATTAGAGGTTATTTAGAAACAATACTCTTGGATAATGTAGGAATCCAATTCTCGCAGACCTTCCAACATTTATCTCTATTAAGATTATTAGGTCATTTTTCGATGCCAAATGCCTCCCTAATCTTTCTATTATCGTAGTGATCCACTCTGACTATAATTTTGGCATGATCTATGAAGATATGATGTTTAATATAGTGTGAGTGTTTAGCCAACATGGAGGGACAATTTCTAGCGCTATTTTTCCCTCTTCATCAAGCTATGGAAAAATAGTCTAAACTAGGATTTTGTCACTAATTACCTTCTTTAAACGAAAAAACATGGAAGAGTAGATATACATGTGATCTTGACACAACTCAAATATGTAAGACAAATTTCCAATCCTTTGCAACACCTTATATGGACCATATTAATTTGTTGTTAATTTATTGTCCTTCTTTTGTTGCTTGAGGGACATTTGTTTGTATGGTTGTAGCCTTAAAAATACCCAATCCTTGACTTCATCATGATTGTGATGTTGATATTCTTATTGTTTCATCATGTTTTGTACTATATCCAAGTCATCCTTCAATAGTTGGAGTACATTTTATTGTTGCATGATGTGATTCTCCACTAGTTGAAATTTAGGTTTCCCTCTCTAGGGTGATGTGATGGATGGAGGATGACACCCATAGAATTCCATAAATGGGGAAATTTTGGATGTGATGTGGAAATGATATGGAACGAATCATTATATAATATTTCATCTAGCTTGGTACCTTTTTGGTGGAAAAAGTGGAGGAATCAGCTTACATGGCCCATTTTAGTGGCAGGTCCCAATTTGGAGATTTGGGGATTGAAACCTTCCAAAGCCATTTTGAGGCATCAAACAACACATTTTGTATTCAAAACTTTGTGAACATATCTTCCAACCCCTTGAAATTTTTTTACACATAGAGATCCTTCCAACAATGTGAAAATCACCTCAATCAAAGATAGGCACATGTGGAATTTCAAGAATATTATAGAAGGTCTAAAACCTAACACTAATTGAGGTTTGAGGCATGCAAAAAAAAATGATCGTAGATAGTTACCATCCTATGTAAAATACTGGTCCACTAGGAAGATAAGGGAGTCTCATTATTTTAGAATTGTACGTATTCGATAGTTGAACATAGCATCTAGGAATGGAATTTGAGAGCATAATAGAGAAGGAAGAATATTATGTAGTAATCATTTAGGTCATAGTGTCAGAGGAAACACTTTAGTGACTGCCCCTTTCTTTTTATTATCATTTTCATAATTAAAGAAAAAAGAGCAAAGCATAGGCCTCACCTTCTAGCTGATTTTTCTCTTGTTTCAAGTTTCCTAGAATACATGTTGTCTTCATTTGTGTGGATGGTGTCTTCATTTTTTTTTTTTAATTTTTGTATTTTATTTATTTTCATAAACTTGAGCAATAATCTATTAATAATAAATATGATATCCAAGGAAATAAATATGCATAATAAAATATTTTAGCATAATATAGTATCTATTGTGATGAACTATTCCAATGGAATCTCGATGGTAGATCATAGGTCATGAACGAAGTTTTATAAAACCATTATACCAAAGGTAACCACTTGATCCATTAGGACTATTTATCATATGTAAAGTAATGAAAATAACCTTATGGACATTTATTCACAATCTCAGTTTTCCCATCAAATTGGGGACAGAAAGAGGAGTTGTGAGGTAGTGGAGTACCCACATAGGAAAAAAAATTAGTGCAAAAATTACCAATGAAAGTTGGATCTCTATAACTCACATAATATTTAACATAATCTTTAGGTTTCAATGTAGCTTCTAAACTATTTCCATTAAATTTGTGGCTAGTGTGCCTACTTTAACATGATGAAAAATGCACAAAAATGGTCGTACATTAGGAGTCTATCTACCACTGCCACCACCTTCTTCCCTCTAGACTTTGGTAGACTGTTAAGCCCTAATATTGGCTCATTTCCCATTAATTGGGGCATATTAGATTAGTAATTCTATTTTATTTATGTCGGATTTAGGCCATTAGTTGTAATTATACCTCTAGTCTCCTATATATACCAAGGAGACATTTTCATTTTGAATCATCTTGTACTTGAACATTTAAGTGGGGTAAAAGGAGGTTGCCCCC
>JZKD02S1779326.1:245861-269109 GCA_000966675.3 Picea glauca | reverse complement strand
CAAATCTTAGGTCATTATTTAAGATTGAAATAAAAGAACCAATGCCACCTAGTGGCTACAGAGATATGAAAGTGTTAAGAACACTGTATCTAATGGATACATAAACTAAGAGGATTAATTGTTAATAAAAAAATCCGAGTTTCTTAAATATAGACCGATGATATAGATTTAAATATTGATATGGCTAGTATCTTATCAAAGGTTAATGTACATGTCCCTCTTAGTACTGATATTGTATTTTTTTTTTTAAATACCTACAAGAAGGTCGCTATTGCGACATTTTGTAGTGTCGCTTTCATAGCAACCACATCAGAGATGATACCTCTTAACATCTCTCTTCCCATGTTCTAGACAAGAACTTGCCACCTTTAGCACGTCGGTCTTGCCATATTCTAGATGTCTCTATTGCCACATTTCAGACATCTGAAACGTCTCACTTTCCATGTTTGAAATGTCGGTCTTGCCACCTTTGAAGAGTCTCTCTTTCCATGTCTGAAACGTCTCACTTGCCACATTTGCAACGTCTCACTTGCCACGTTTGAAACATCGGTCTTGCTACGTTTGCAACGTCTCTCTTGCCACGTTTGAAACGTTGGTCTTGCCACGTTTGCAACGTCTCTCTTGCCACATTTGAAACGTCGGTCTTGCCACATTTGAAACGTAGGTCTTGCCACGTTTGAAACGTCTCTCTTGCCACGTTTGAAACGTCACAATACAGACGAAAACTAGGTCGTCGGAAAAACGACGTCATGTGAAACGATGTTTGATGGGGTCCGAGGTTTGTCGGTCTTCCGACAATAGAAAGTGGCAATTGCGTCGAACGCACCGTCGAAATTTGACCCAAATGCAGTAGTGATTGGTACAGTATGACTTAGAATTTTGTAGCTACATTCTTATTTTAAATTCAGTACCCCACAATAGATCAAGCTCTGCAAGTTCTAAGACAAAACGTCTTTGAGGAGGCACCTAAGCTCCCTTTGGAGCAAGAAGAAGATGAATGGACTACACCACTTCAAAAATTGCAAGGTTGTTACAATATCGATGTTGATGAAGACGATGATCCTAAGAATGTGAACATCGCAAAAACAAAAGGATAGAGAGACATAGAAGAACCAGGAGTCAAACTGCCTTTTATTGGACAACCAATCAAAATCAAGAAAGTTAATATTGGAACAGAGAAAGCACCTAATCTCACAAATGTTGGAGATTATTGGGATGATGCCACTATTGATAAGATCACATAACTACTGCATGAATATCAGGACTTGTTTCCAACCAAGTTTACCGATATGAAGGACATTAAAGGGCCCATGGGAGAAATGAAGAACCCCTTGAAACCAAATGCAAGGCTAGTTAAGCAGAGACCTTACATATTGAATCCCAAATATAAATAGAAAGTCAATATTGAATTAGACAGAATGTTGGAAGCAGGAATCATAGAACCTGTTGAAGAGTCATAATGGATTAGCCCTATGGTGGTCCAATATAAGAAGGCACGAGAGATCAGAATCTATGTAGACTTGAGGAAGTTGAATGATGCCTTCTTGCATGACCCATTCCCGACGCCTTTTATAGATGAGGTTCTAGATAATGTGGGAGGACAGGAAGTTTACTCCTTCACATATGGATTTTCAAGTTATCACCATATCAATATTGCTAAGGAAGATCGCCATAAGAMCACATTTGTAATAGAATGGGGATCCTACCAGTACACAGTGATGCCTTTTGGATTGAATATTGCACCAACCATATTTTYCGGGGTGGTGGTCGAAGCATTCAAGGATTTTTTACATAAATGTTTGGAAGMATATTTTGATGATTGGKMTTTTTTTATCTTATTGCAAAATCATATTGAATGTTTAAGACTAATGTTGGATAAGTGCAGGCAATGTCATATTKCCCTGAACCTGAAGAAGTGTATCTTATTTTCACCCTTTGGGGTGCTGCTAGGGAATATTGTGTGTAAGAAGGGGTTGCTGGTAGATCCTTCCAAGATTTCCATCATTGTTGATCTACCTTCTCCTACTTCGGTTAGACAGCTATGCACTATGCTGGGACATACTAGATACTAAAGAAAGTTCATCAAGAGATATGCACAGATAAAAACACCCATGGAGAAGCTTTTAAAGAAAGATTGTTAGTTCCAATGGTCAGAAGAATGTCAGCAGAGATTCAACACACTGAAATAGAAAATGGTAATTGTGCCTATTCTAGTTTTCCCAAATTCGAGTAAGGAATTCTATGTGCATGTTGATGCATCATCTATTGCATTAGGAGAAATGTTAGGAAAAACATGAGTAGGAGATATTGACCATATGTTATCCTTCGCTATAAGAAAGCTCTCTATAGCTGAGATAAATTACACTACCACTGAGAGAGAAGGTTTAGCCATGGTGTACGCACTGCAGAAATTTTGACACTACTTGTTGGGAGGACATTTTAAGATGTTCACTGACCACTCTGCGTTGAAGTACCTANTGTTTCTCCTTTGAATCCACTTTCATTTCCTCTGGTTGTAGACACCCGTGTCCTGCAAACCCCTATTGCTACTTTAGGTGAGATTGCATCTGCTTCACAGGTGTTGCCAAAAGGGCCAGTAGTTAGGGCTTGTTAGTGCACTATTAGAGTTGAACCCTTGGTCTGCCCCTATGCCAACATAGGATTTGAGGCTACCAAACAATCTTTGTGCAAACGAAAAATAATATAGACTTGGGTTAGTCCCTAGATTCCATATTATTCTGTTTGGAGAATCAATGTCCATTAGATTCTTTATGACCTCAATTACAAATATGTCCCTTAGCAGATGTAGTATGAATGTTAGGATACGATTCACTACAAGCAGTATGTATGTATTTATGTTGGACAAGGAATATTCTTACTTTAAAAATAATAGGTAGCATGTATATGGCTATGATGTTCAAAAACCTATGTTGGTAAATCCATAAGAGATATCATTCTTCATTTTTCTTTGCAATATTTTTATGTCTCATTTGTTAATCAAGTTTCTGTTCGACACATTTTTTCCAAGATTTATCATTTTTTGTTTGTTTACGATGTTAGTTCTATAATTGTGATTGGGTCAATTGATTTGAAGGTGATGATGCACATTTTTTCATTTATCTCATTTTCTCTTGTTCCAAGATTGTTTTCATGATGATTGGACAACGAAAAAAATGTCTTATATTTTTATTATATGTTAAATTGCTTATTTTTATTATCTTTATATACCAAGTCACTTAATTATTGTGCCAACACTATTAAAAATAGTCGTCCATAGATATTTGATATGGCAAGAATTCAACCAATAATATTTTGATTTAATAAAAACATTCTAAAATGTAAAAAGCCACATATTACATGTCTTCCTAAYGCTTCAACTTAAGTCATTGAAAAAATTCATTATTTTCTTTTTCTTTAACTTCCTACTGATTYGAAATGTAAATAATTTCAAAATATATAATGACATATKGATATTGTGRATTTTCATAACTCTATCAGTTTGGAGATAAAAAAAAATACATTTAAAGTAATGGMAAGTGGCACATGTTTATAGTTTGAGAATGATAAGTGAAGTTTACATGAGATTCTATTTTGGGATCCAATCTAAGATTATATTTCAAAATCCTAATCAATGTGGGAATSCTGATTAGTGGGGAATATTCATTAATAGCACGTGTTGATTAAATAAAATAAGCACAAGAAATACACCTACATTACTTAGTTAATGAATTTTTTATCTAAAATAATAAAACAACATATACCCTTGGTAATTCAATTTATGAAATTTAATTTAAGTTTTTACTTTTTCATATTATTATCCCCCCATGCTAGGGATAAATAAGGAGATGAAGTCTCGAGGCCCTCGGGTTGCATACATGGAGTATCAAGATGAAGATGAGTAGGAAGAGGCCCTTATCTTACTACAGATCAACATTTAATCAATGGAAATAATGTCCATCACACCATCTTGATTGACAAAGGACATTGTGTCTTGCTCCATGAGGTAACAAGTTTGGTATTGTGGTAAGCGTCATTATAATAAATGAGGCATTTGAACATGTTTTAAAGGGTACTTTCTTGATTTTTAAAATGTTTTCTTGGAAGTTATTCCTTTTTCCTCATTTCACCATGGTGGTTAACATGTTGTCATAGTAAGTGGTCACCCTCGAGAAAAAAGTTTCTACAAGGTGGTCTCCTTGAAGGGTCATTGTACCACTCCCACACAAACTTATCACTTTCCATACTTTTTCCCTTTCGTTTCCTCATCTTTTGGGTTTTCAGACATATTGANAAAAGAAGAGATAATTTAGGGAAGGATATCCGTCCGATTATTTATTCCATATTCATGGATATTTGTACAATAGAGATATGGTTGGAGCGGTTGTACATGCTCCAAAGAATCCCTTTTTATGTTTTCTTTGTACTTTATTACACATATGTTTCTATATTCATTATGCTAATGTCTAGTGTATAACATATGATTGGTTATAAAATGGTCTAAAAGGCCCCCCAACATCTCCCCCACACTGAATTCCTTGATCGTCTTGAGCAAGTGTGTAGATAACTAATGACCTATTACTACTTATCCTTTGTCTTCAATATGGTAAGTGCTTGTGCGGTCATGGAGTCTTGCAATGCTTTTCTCCCACCCAACAATGGTCCTCTTGATTCTATTGTTACAACTTTATCTTTGTTTCCTTCAGAGTGTTGAGAAGCTCATACTAGGCTCATCTTTCCGCTGCACACATCCTATGGTGGAAAATCATGCTTAAGCCAACCTACCATTTCTCTATTTTTTGGCTTATGAGGTAACAACTCATGAACTATTCTATAATTTTTTTACCAGGGGGCTCAATCAAATCAATATTTCTTGTGCCACAGTATTTTATTTTAAGCTCTCATGTGTGTGTGTGTGTGTGTCTTAAGCTGTCTCTTTCTTGAATGTCTTTATCCGCTTCCAACACATTCATCGATATTTTACTACTCTTCTCTGCTACTTGTTTCTCTACTGCAAAAATTTCTTCCATTAGTGCTCAATGTTTCAATGGAATGCTCAATGTTTGTATGCTCATTCAAAAAATTTCTCCACTACTGTTTATGTTTCTTTGTTTACTTCCAATATTTGACAGTGTATGGAGTATGCATTTTATATGGAGGAGAACTTGACTCTGATTTGACTTCAACGACTCAATGGAAAAAAAAAAACACTTTTGGTAGTACYAGAATTTTACAACTCAATAAAATGATTGACATTGGTAAAGAAACAATCTTGTTTGCTAGGGACCAACTTACTTTATAATGATTGAAAGGATTGCCTACCTTTAGGMTTAAAGGGGATAACTAGGTTGATGTGCGTTGTTCCTTTGAATCCACTTTCATTTCCTTTGGTTGTAGACACATGTGTCCTACAAACTCTTATTGATACTTTGGGTGAGACTTCACAGGTGTTGCTGAGATGGCCAGTAGTTAGGGCTTGTTGGTGCACTGTTAGAGTTGAACCCTGGGTCTGCCCCTGTGCCAAAAAATGGTTCCATTGTCGGGACATGGATCTTCTTGAGAGAATTTCAAGGTGGTGTCCATCGAAGACATAGATTCAAAAGTGGATAGAAGAGCAAGAGAAGGACTTTGTTGAAGCTCAGAACAAGAACCCTAATATTAACAAAGAGGATTGGTTGGGAAGGTATATCTTTACTGATATACATGATATTTTCTTTGGAGTAATTCATAAGGAGATATACGAGTGGTTAACTAGATTAGAAAATACCCAATTTGAGATCAGATCTAGACCACCTATGGTTTGGACGTCAGCGCTGATCAAGATGATCAAGAGAGTTGATAACGTCATGTCAAGAGCAGTGGATCACTCTTTTTATAGCACTATTGGAGGGTACATTACTGAGTTTTCTATTGACAAAGTAGAGTCATATAGCCAAGCAGAGAGGTATTTCTTTCAAGGACCGAGAGGAAAATTTTTACACTTTTTGATGTTGAAGATCAAGTTGCTATTGCATGAGAAGAACATATTGAAGATACAGTAATTGTTCGGATTAAAGAGCTAATGTTCAAGAATTAAGACAACAACATTGACAAAAAGGTTGGACATACGTGCAGTGGGAGAACCTTCTGATAAGTTCCTCTAGTAAACTTGTTTGAGTAGAGTCATGAACCACTAACACAAGATGAAGGGTTCTACAGTGGAGAATAAGAAGAGGTATTGAACAAGGAACAGTTAGGATCCACTGGAGAAGAGGAAGAGAAGACTGAAGAACCTCGCCGAGAAGAATAAAAAACTTCAAGAACTACACCGACCGTCTAAGTAAGTACTATTACTCCTCCTTTTTTTTTAGCAGCGTTAAGTAACCAGAGTAGCCAAAGTTATCAAAGCACTCAGAGCACTCTCACCAACAGTTCAGTACATACTCAGTCAAGAAACCTAGGAAGATCTATGGTAGATGAAATGTGGCTACCTATCTTTAGAGGAGATGGATCTCAAGATCCTGATCAACATTGGTTTTTATGTGAAGCTGTATGGAGTATTGAGAAAGTCAATGACAAAGAATTTAAGAGAGCTCAGTTTAGTACTACCTTGAGAGATCATGCACTGATTCGTTATATGAAGTTTTCTACAACGACTGCACAGCCTAAACCGCTGAATACCATCAAAACTACGTTGAGAGTAGAATTCAAGAAACCCAAGTCGGATTTGCAGTGCATTACCAAACTGAAATAAATCATGTAGAGAGTAACTGAACCTATTTGGGAGTTTGATCATAGGTTTAAGACCTTGACAGGTCATTTGCGTTTTCAGATCCCAGATGAGCAGAAAATGGAATGGTTCATTGCTGCCCTATTAACACATATCAGAGTTCCTCTGATGTAACAGAAGGTTGCTTCACAGACTGAGGCATTGGAGATCGCCATGAAACTAGAATCAGCCCCTANCAAAGAGGATTGGTTGGGAAGGTATATCTTTACTGATATACATGATATTTTCTTTGGAGTAATTCATAAGGAGATATACGAGTGGTTAACTAGATTAGAAAATACCCAATTTGAGATCAGATCTAGACCACCTATGGTTTGGACGTCAGCGCTGATCAAGATGATCAAGAGAGTTGATAACGTCATGTCAAGAGCAGTGGATCACTCTTTTTATAGCACTATTGGAGGGTACATTACTGAGTTTTCTATTGACAAAGTAGAGTCATATAGCCAAGCAGAGAGGTATTTCTTTCAAGGACCGAGAGGAAAATTTTTACACTTTTTGAAGTTGAAGATCAAGTTGCTATTGCATGAGAAGAACATATTGAAGATACAGTAATTGTTCAGATTAAAGAGCTAATGTTCAATAATTAAGACAACGACATTGACACAAAGGTTGGACATACGTGCAGTGGGAGAACCTTCTGAGAAGTTCCTCTAGTAAACTTGTTTGAGTAGAGCCATGAACCACTAACACAAGATGAAGGGTTCTACAGTGGAGAAGAAGAAGAGGTATTGAACAAGGAACAGTTAGGATCCACTTTAGAAGAGGAAGAGAAGACTGAAGAACCTCGCCGAGAAGAATCAAAAACTTCAAGAACTACACCGACCGTCTAAGTAAGTACTATTACTCCTTTTTTTTTAGCAGCGTTAAGTAACCAGAGTAGCCAGATTTATCAAAGCACTCAGAGCACTCTCACCAACAGTTCAGTACATACTCAGTCAAGAAACCTAGGAAGATCTATGGTATATGAAATGTGGCTACCTATCTTTAGAGGAGATGGATCTCAAGATCCTGATCAACATTGGTTTTTATGTGAAGCTGTATGGAGTATTGAGAAAGTCAATGACAAGGAATTTAAGAGAGCTCAGTTTAGTACTACCTTGAGAGATCATGCACTGATTCGTTATATGAAGTTTTCTACAACGACTGCACAGCCTAAACCGCTGAATACCAACAAAACTACGTTGAGAGTAGAATTCAAGAAACCCAAGTCGGATTTGCAGTGCATTACCAAACTGAAAGAAATCATGTAGAGAGTAACTGAACCTATTTGGGAGTTTGATCATAGGTTTAAGACCTTGACAGGTCATTTGCGTTTTCAGATCCCAGATGAGCAGAACATGGAATGGTTCATTGCTGCCCTATTAACACATATCAGAGTTCCTCTGATGTAACAGAAGGTTGCTTCACAGACTGAGGCATTGGAGATCGCCATGAAACTAGAATCATCCCCTATGGGAGAATCCATCTCAGTTATGAGTTAAATTTTGAATCAACTAACTAGCTTATCTCTGCAGGTCGAAGATATGAAGAAAGAAAAAGGAAAAGATAAAAGACAAGACATCTGATGTATCAGATGCAAGTTAGATGGACATGACAAGGACAATTGTCCCCTATTTCATGAGTACTTGTCCTCTGGAGCTCTGAGCCCTTTGAAGAAGGTTACTCTACCTTGGTGCTAGGTATGTAGAAATCGACATCACCTTGGCGAATTCTATTACATGAAAAAATATGACCAGACGCCTACAAACCTTTACTGCACATTCTGTAAATTTGTGGGGCATGATGAGAAATATCATAAGGTTTATTATCTCTTGCATGAAAGGTCAAGAGATATGTATAGGATTCAAGGAGAGAGTCAGCAGGAGGGAAATGCTATGCAGTTTAAATCTCCACGAAGAGGAAACTTTAACCCTCACGGTGGATTCAAAGGAACAAGACAAGGAGGAGGCATGGGTCGAGGTCAAGGTCACATCATTTGTTATAACTGTGCCTATCTAGGTCACTTCGCAAGGGACTGTCAGAACCCTTGTACCACTTGCAGCTACTACAACTCATTTGAACATGTTGTTAAAGATTGTCCAACATTGTTAGCAAAAATCCAGGAGAGATGAGGAGGAAACCAACAAGTACAAATAATATGAGAAAAACCTCGAGGAGAGGATCCCAGAGTCATTGTTATCACTAGAGGAGGCATTGTTACAGGAGAAGACAGAGTGACCCTGGGAAATACTACAGAAGAATCAAGGGTCGTAAGAGCTGCAGAGAAGACACAAGTGTTTGATACAAGGGAAGAAAAATAGACATTTGAAGAGGAAAGAAAATAATTTGGAAGAGATCAGACTTCTTCATCAAAGACACAACCAGAAGTGAGAGAATGTGGAATTCCTTTGGAATTTTATCAGTCTTCTTCGCCCAGAGAAGGAAAAGAGGTAAGCAATCTTATGAAATTCTTATGTACTTGCATCAGTCTGATTAAGGATGAAAGAGATGTACAACAACTACACAATTTAATCAAACAATATAATATAGGTAGGATAACTCCTCTGATGAATAAATAAGTACATCAAGTATCCAAAAAGAGAAGGACAAAGAAAGAATTACACCTTAATGCTTATATTGGAGATTATGACATATATTGTGTGGTCCTCGACTTAGGGTTAGAGGTCAATGTTATGACGAATAATACCTTGGCACTGATGGGAAAGACTAAGTTAATTTATTCCCCTATTAGGCTTAGGATGGATAATCAACAGGAAGTAAGCTCCTTTGGAAGACTTGAGCATGTCCCTGTAGACATCAACGGGGTAATGACATTTGCGGACTTCGAGGTGATTGAGATATTTGATGATAGTTGTCCTTATCCTTCATTGTAAGGCATTGATTGGGATTTCAACAATTCTATTGTTGTTGACTTAAAGAAAATAAGAATGACATTTGAAGGTGATGGCCTTAGGGTCATTTCACCTCTTGATCCTGAAGTAGGTCACAAATACAAAAAACCCATTAGAGAAGAATACCACACCTGCGAGCTAGAGAACATATATAAATTGACAGCAAAACAATAGGATTACATTAATCCTACAACAAATGGGAATTGAAGCTGGCGAAGTGACAACACATGCTCATGAGATTTGGAAGAAGCACTAGAGAACTGGAAGAACAAAATGTATGAAGTTTCTATGAGAAGGTGTTCTATATTGACTAGGGAAGTTCGTTGGATTGGCACAGAAATAAGCAATCTACCCACATTTGATGGTTTAAATCATTTAGAAACATTCTAGTCAGAATTTGAAGAAATTGTACGTGTACAACAGTGACTGTTGGCACTGGACGAAGCCTTTAAAGAAACACTAGCGAGATGGTGGGGAGCACACAAGAAGAACATCATGGAATGGGTGCAATGTTGCACTTTGATGATAGTGTGCTTATCATACCAAGAGGAAGCGAGTGAATTTTGATACACAGGTCAGAGTTGTCCGAAGGACCATGTGCAAATTTTTGAGGAATCCTAGAGTAGCATTCCTCAAGAGAAGTGGGTGCATGAGTTCATCAACACTTTGGACACAATGCCTATTAATTGGTATCTTCAAGAAGATCTGCGCCTCACCACTATATATTGGTACAATATGACTCAGAAATTTGTAGCTACATTCTTATTTGAAAGTCAGTACCCCATAGTAGATCAAGCTCTACAAGTTGTAAGACAAAAATTCTTTGAGGAGGCACCTAACCTCCCTTTGGAGCAAGAAGAAGATGAATGGACTGCACCACTTCATAAATTGCAANAGCTTTGACAAACTGAAACAGAAAATGGTAACTGCGCCTATTCTGGTTTTCCCAGATTGGATTAAGGAATTCCATGTGCATGTGGATGCATCATCTATTGCATTAGGAGCAATGTTATAACAACTAGGAGAAGGAGATATTGACCATCCATTAGCCTTCGCTAGCAGAAATCTCTCTACAACTGAGATAAATTACAATACCATTGAGAGAGAAGGTATAGCCATGGTGTACGCGCTATAGAAGTTTCAAAACTACTTGTTGGGAGGACATTTTAAGATGTTCACTGATCACTTTTTGTTGAAGTAGCTAGTCAACAAGCCAGTATTGTGGGAAAGAATATGAAGATGGCTACTATTATTCCAGGAATATGATTTTGATATTGTGGTCAAGCCAGGAAGAGTGAACAAGGGACCTGACCACTTGTCTAGGTGAGAACATGGAGAGGAACCTACCAATTTGGAGGATACACTACCATATGCATAGTTGTTGTCCATAAGAAAGGTTGATGATCACTTCACTGAGATAGTTCAGTTCCTTTCAACAGGAATGGAACCTCACGAATATACAATCATTTAGAAAAAAAAATTGGTAGTTCGTGCTGCATATTTTTCACTTATAGTTGGACAACTATATAAGATGGGACCTGATGAGATATTGAGGAGATGCATTATGGAGGTATAAAGACCACTGATTCTAGCAGAAGCACATGAAGGAATCACAAGAGGACACTATGTAGGGAAAGAAGCAACACAGAAGGTTCTTAGAGTTGGCCTCTGGTGGCTCACTTTACACAAAGATGCTAAGGAATACTACAAAGCTTGCGATGTATGCCAAAGAGTCGAGAAATATTCCAAAAGAGATGAGATGCCTTTAGCACCTCAACTAAATTTACAATCATTTGAGAAATGGGCCATTGATTTTATGGGAGCTATCAACCCACCAGGGAAGTGCACAGGAGCTCGATACATCATCAYTGTGACAGAGTATTTGAACAGATGGTAAGAATAAAGAGTATTTAAGGACTATAGTGCAACTACAATTGCGCTATTCATATTTGATGATATCATAACCCGATTTGGATGCYCAAAGATCCTTATGAGTGATTAAGGTACACATTTTATTAATAAGACTATTGAAGCCTTGACTTGGGAATTTGAAGTCCACCATCATAAGAKMACTCCATACCATMCGCAAGAGAATGGTAAAGTAGAATATTTCAACAATATCTTGGAGACAACGCTGACGAAGATTTGTAGTGTGAACAKGGATGATTGGGATTTGAGAGTACCAATAGTATTATGGGCCTATAGAACCACTTGCAAGAAGTGGACAATGCATAGTCCCTTTAAGTTGGTGTATGATCTAGAAGCAGTCGTACCTATGGAATATTTGGTTCCTAGTCTAAGAATTGCAGCATTCACAGATATGGATGACACAGGTGTTGTGCAAGACAGACTTGCGGAGTTGGTAGAACTGGAGGAAGATAGATTCATTGCATGATTTCACCAGAAGGTACAAAAGGAACGAGAAAAGGACTATCACGAAAGACATATCAGTAAGAAATCCTTTAAGCAAGGAGATATGGTATTGGTATATGAAATCAAGCTCATGAAGCATCTAGGGAATTTCAGGACACATTGGCTTGGGCCATATGAGGTTGCCTATGTTACAGAAGGAGGAGCTGCGGAGTTGAAGACTTTGAAGGAAGAATGGAAGGAAGGTTTAGTGAATGGGAGCTAGTTGAAATTGTATTATGACAACCAGCTGCCTTGCAGCTCTTATTAAAAGGATAAGAAGAAGGGTCTAGGTACCAGGTGCAGTTGAAACTNAAGGAGGTGAGACAAGAAGAGAAAGAGAGAGAGATCTGCAAGCTAAGTGCGCAGATAGAACTGTATGTTTTCATATAATATCAAGAAACGTAGTTTTGTGGACATAGCCCTAGGGAGAGGGTGAACCACACATATCTTGTTGTTCTGTGTGATTAATGTTGTGTCCTTTTGCTTTCTGTTATTCTGTCATTGCATCATTATGTTAGATCTAAGATATAGTTCATGCAGTAGGCTTAAAGAGGATAAAGAATGACTAGGTTGTTGTGTGTTGTTCCTTTAAATCCACTTGGATTTCCTTTGGTTGTAGACACTTGTGTCCCGCAACCCCGTATTGCTACTGTGGGTGAGACTGCATCTTCTTCTCATGTGTTTCCTAAAGGGATAGTAGTTAGGGCTTGTTAGTGCACTGTTAGAGTTCAACCCTAGATCTGCCCTTGTGCCAACAGAGGGGTTGAGGCTACAAAAAAATCTTTGTGAAAATGAAAAGTAATATAGACTTGGGTTAGTCCCTAGATTCCATATTATTCTGTTTCTAGAATCAATGTCCATTAGATTCTTTATGACCTTGATTAAAAATATGTCCCTTAGCGGATGTAGAATGAATGTTAGGATATGATTCACTACAAATAGTATGTATGTATTTATGTTGGACAAGGCATATACTTACTTTAAAAAAAACTAGATAACATGTATATGGCCATGATGTTCAAAAACCTGTGTTGGTAAATCCATAAGAGATATCCTTCTTTGTTTTTCTTTGCAATATTTTTATGTCTCATTTGTTAATCAAGTTTTTGTTCGACACATTTTTTCCAAGATTTATCATTTTTTGTTTGTTTACGATGTTAGTTCTATAATAGTGATTGGGTCAATTGATTTGAAGGTGATGATGCCATTTTTTCATTTATCTCTTCTTCTCTTGTTCCAAGATTGTTTTCATGAAGATTGGATAATGAAAAAAAATGTCTTCTATTTTTATTATATGTTAAATTGCTTATTTTTATTATCTTTATATACCAAGTCACTTAATTATTGTGCCAACACTATTATAAATAGTCATCCATAGNAGGATAGCTAAGGAGATGAATTTTCGAGGCCCTCAGGTTGCATACATGGAGTATCAAGATGAAGATGAGCAGGAAGAGGCCCCTATCTTACTACACATCAACATTTAATCAATGGAAATAATGTCCATCACACCATATTGGTTGACAGAGGACATCGTGTCTTGCTCCATGAGGTAACAAGTGTAGTATTGTGGTAAGTGTCATTCTAATAAATGAGTCATTTGAACATGTTGTGAGGGGTAATTTCTTGATTTTGAAAATGTTTTCTTGGAAGTTATTCCTTTTTCCTCATTTCACCTTGGTGGTTGACATGTTGTCCTAGTAAGTGGTCACCCTCGAGAAAAGAGTTGCTACAAGGTGGTCTCCTTGAAGGGTCATCATACCACTCCCACACAAACTTATCACTTTCCATACTTTTTCCCTTTTGTTTCCTCATCTTTTGGGTTTTTGGACATATTGACCCGAGAAGGGATTGTACCTCATTTCATGGGAATAAGGGGCTAACGTCCTGGAGGTATATTGAAAATGCTATACAAGAATAATAAACTAATGCTAAAAGGAAAGTGAACACAACAAATGAGGATCATCAAAAGCCTCTCCAACTTGATCTGTACCTACTCAGTGCCTGCCCCACTCCCAAATTACAAATTCTAAATCTTGAAACCATATAAAAGGGACTAGAAAATTAAAAATAAATGAATGCGGGGATTGGAAAGATGTCTAAAAAGGGGTCTCGGAAAAATATCACCTAAATAGTTGGTAGCTCTAGAGAAAGTGCACTCTCTACATAGGCACCCATAAATGAGACAATATGAGCCCTTGTATGTCAAGAAACTCCATGCCCATAAGTCACACCCCCATCCACCTCATACTCTCTACATGACGTAGAGAGGGTCCGCTTGGGAAACACTCCTTGACTTGGGAAATTATCTACCCAATAGGTCACCATGACAACCCTCTCATACTTAAATTTGGAAAGTTGTATAAGGCCTTTGAGAATTTATTTATTTTCAAAAAGGGGGATTTGATGAACATGTTTGGGTGGTTCTTTTATTATTTGTGGCTTACATGGCATGATACTTGTGAATTATGGCCCCTTGGAGGGTGATTTTTTTTGTCTTTACAGGGCCTTTCCAAGTGAAAGTATTTTCATGGAAGCACAAGGTTGCTTGGACCTTCAAAGAGGCATGAATCCCATAGGTTGAATGAAGTGCCCCCTCTCATTGGACACATGGGAGGATGAATGTTTCCTTTGGAGGCATTTAAATACCATGAGATGACATATTACAACTTTTTTTTTGTAGTCTGGGGAATAACGATAAGCATTCAAGGAGAGACAACATTGTGAAGCACATCAAGAACACTCACAACCTAAAAAACAAGAGATAATTTAGGGAAGGATATCCATCCAAGTATTTATTCCATATTCATGGATATTTGTACAATAGATATATGGTTGGAGCAGTTGTACATGCTCCAAAGAATCCCTTGTTATGTTTTCTTTGTACTTTATTACACATATGTTTCTATATTCATCATGCTAATGTCTAGTGTATAACATATGATGGGTTATAAAATGGTCTAAAAGGCCCCCCAACATCTCCCCCACACTGAATTCCTTGATCGTCTTGAGCAAGTGTGTGTGTGTGTGTCTTAAGATGTATCTTTCTTGAATGTCTTTATCCACTTCCAACACGTTCATCAATATTTTACTACTCTGCTCTGCTACTTGTTTTTGTGCTGCAAAAATTTCCTCCATTAGTGCTCATTATTTGTATGTTCATTTGAACCTTTTCTCTAATACTGTTTATGTTTCTTTGTTTACTTCCAATATTTGGCAGTGTACAGAGTATGCATTTTATATGGAGGAGAACTTGACTCTGACTTGACTTCAATGACTCAATGGAAAAAAAAAACACTTTTGGTAGTACCATAATTTTACAACTCAATAAAATGTTATCGATTGACATTGGTAAGGAAACGATCTAGTTCGCTAGGGACCAACTTACTTTACAATGATTGAGAGGATTGCCTACCTTTAAAGATTCACATTTCAACCTATTGCTTCTTTAAGCTCCACTTCTAACTCAGATTTCACATTAAATATTGACTTAATTAATTGATCTGACTCAATTGAAAGCATAAAAAAAATATTTGTATTTGTGGACTAAAATAACTTTTGACTTGATTTTTGAGTCAACTAGACTCAGATCAACTTGAATCTGAGTCGAATTGACTATTATGCTTCATGTTGCTTTCTTGTATGCATATGACTTCATATCCAAACATATATTTTTCATAAACTCTTATGACAACATGACTCTTTTTAATAAATAAAACCATTATAGGTATACTTATAATAGATTTGGCTTTAATCCATATACTTATTGATGAAAATATACTTATAAACTTACACACAACTCACATAAGTAAGTGAGCCAACCCTAAATTATGAAATACATTCAGCCTTTGATAATGCTTGGATAGTTGATGGTGGTGGTGTACCCAAATTGCATAAAATTCTTTGAATGTAGGACCGAGGAGGCTTCAAGATCAAGTGTTTCTTCATATATATTTAACACGCTTACACTTTTTATAGAGATCAGTTTCCATACTACAAGAACTTGTCTAGGATGATTTCCATACTCAAACCTCGATATTGGAAACTGGGGAAAAGACATGGATATTTTTCTGTCAATTGTCATCATTTAAGGAGAGTTTATCTTGTGGCAGAGCGTTCATCTTGTGCATGTTATTTCCATTGATCTTTAGAGAGTTGAGAGACTATGCATGTATTCTACAAAACCACATATTTTTTTTTTATGTAGGCTTTCCAGATAGGCATATAATTCCATGTCTTTGCTAGACAGACCCACGGGCCACCATTCTGGTGCTTAGATGTATTTTCATGAGTCCCCTTTTCTTTATGGAAGGAATTGATCTCCCCATGCTTGTTGTTAGGAATAGAGAGAGGCGAGTGATAGACGTTCCTAGCCCTAGGGTTGTGTTGAATTTCATGTTGAAACTCTATGCATAAAACATATCTTCTTCATAAAAAAAATTCCTTTTCTTTTCCTTTTTTTTCTACAAAACTTAGGAGACATTAATATGATTCTCTAGTCACCCATGAATACAAGCAATATCATCAGTTTCTATAGTAGCATTATCCACATCCACGCAATACATAGAGTAGAGTACATAGAGTACATTATCTCTCATTCTTTTAACATCAATATATTGTTTTCGTGAGCATATTTAACGACCAACAACAAGAGTAAATTGCTCAAACAACACCATCACATAACTAGAAGATTTTCTGGCAAAAAAAAATACAACTTCTTTTACTTGCATGGATGACCTAGCTAGCTTCATATTCTTTTATTTTTAGATTTATTTACCTTAGGATTTGTCTAATTTCTTGTGCATGCTTCTTTAGTGTTCCTCTAACCCACAAACAAGAATATTTGTCCAACATCCTCTTCAACACAAGCTTGAGAATCTCAAATAATTTATTCCATGAGAATCTCAAGCCAATTTCTCCTGGTTCAAGTTACATAGTGTTGGAATGTTTGGGCTGACCGAGGTTCTACCTTAGGTTTCCAACAAAACCCTACAAACCATCGGCCCTATTGGAGACCAGAAGACAACACTACGCACATAGTGCACAATGAAGTCTCACCCAAGATGGCTTATGGGTGACTGTAGGACCTATATGTCTACAGTCAAGGAAGGGATGGTGCTTATGGGGATGTTAGACATGCATTCTACTTAATATATATCATATCTACCATTCTATCACCTTATTCATTCATTAATATTCAGTCTAACATAATTTATCTAGTGCGCGCTACAAATTAACCTTAACATATTCATTCATTCATTCATTAATGAGTCAAAATATAAAAGAAACATACACATAGACAGGATGTTTTACCGTGCTTCACTCCCCTGGGCTACGTACACAAATTTTTGGCTTCTTTATTATTCATCTTCAAGTCTCTGTGTGATGCACATTACATAAGAAGTGCATAAATGCACATATATAGGTGAGGTTGACCAGTGTCACACCAAGCTCCACAACTTGTGACTTGACCCTCAATTACAATTCATAACTATGTCTGACGCAAAACTAACTCCTCATATATCAACCAAAACTAGTAAATGTGACTCATAACGCATCCAAAAACATGATAACTCTATATTCCTTATACAACACATATGTATACTACAAAAACTGGGTTAAACCCATTGCATCATGACCAAAACCCTAACCCTGATTGGATTGGGTTTGTCCAAATTACAACCTCCTACGTGTTGGTGTTCCTTGATCCAAATTTTTCCTCATCCTATTTTCCTTCTTTATTCCTTTAACTCTTCCTCTTCCTCATTTTTATTTTCCCTATTTCCCGATGTGTTTCTTTCCTTGCCTTCTGGCACGCTGCTTTTCCTTGACTTCCAATGCGTGCTCCATTTGTGGTCCCATTTCTAACTGTCTTCCAAAATTGTTGTGCATTTCCCCAAAATAGCCTGCTCCAACAAGCCCCCAACACTTACTCATGGCTTGTCCTGAGCCACTCAGGTAGTGTTTTCCTCTTGCAATAGCTTCTTAGTGTCTGAAATCTACCTGTCAACTCTTGTACTTGTGTTTTTTCCTATGCACTCCTTTCTGCAATATTTTCTACAAACTGCGTTGTAATGTGATCCTTCATCACTTCTACACTCTCCAAGTGTGGTTTCTCTATCCTTCCATTTTCTGCTTCCAACTCTGTAATCATTGTTTCTTCCCCTTCCTGCAATGGCTCCAACTAAACCTACATTAATTTCTTCTCCATCCGGATTCACATCAACTCTACCTGCAAGTTCTTCATCTTCTGCACACTCTTCATCCTATCCAATATAGTCATATTTTTCTACCTGTGCTTCAAGTACTGTAGTGTAGTGTTTATGTTTCTCTCCTTTTGGTCTAATTCTTTCATCTTTTCATTTTCTTGCAATTATGTCCACATCTGCACTGTACTTTTCTATAGTTTAGTGATTATGTTAATCCCCCCTTCAATGTTTTTTATGTATTCCACATCCTGTTGTTCCCTTTGTGCTTTGATCTCTGGTGTAGTGTTAGGGATCACCTTCTCTGCCAGGTATGTGATTTTTTGTCTGTAACTTTTCATATCGTGTGTTATCTTTTAGATCTTCTCTTATGTGCTTAACTCCTCTTCTTGTTCACTGTCTGGGATAGTCTTAAATACTTCCTTAAGCATTTTTTCTATTTTTTTCATGCGTTGTTTTTCTTCTTCCCTCTCAAGCTGCACTTGGTTGAGGGATATCTCCAATATATCCTTTACCTCTCTCTCTATCTCTAAGTTTTTCACATATGTCCTAGCCTTTTATTGAACTTCATATGTGACACTAATATGTAGCTTGTATAATTACTTGGTTGGAATCTTGGACAACACAAAGTCTAAATGATCTATACCCTTTGAGGGTTTCTACACTCTGTCCTTGTCTATTTTTAGCATACCATGGCTAATTTGGAAAGTCTCACTTCCAATTGTTGCTTTCTATACCGTCTTGTTTTCTTCATGGGTTCTGCGCTATGCCTTTTTGTTGTGCTACATTGATCTGTAAGATTTCCAGCACTTCTTTAACCTCCATAAATATTTTCATTAATTCTTCTCTTTCTGACTCCACGATGTATAATTCTTCTTCTCCTCGATCCTGCACTTTGTCTGCCACCAATTCTGCATCATATTCAGTTGTTGTAAGATAATGATTCTCCTTAAGTTACTTCATCTTCTTGTGTTTTCCTCATATCTTCGTCAATGCTATTCTCTCTGGTGTTGTTTATGTCTACGCGAGGTTCTTCTCCTTTGGTAGGTCTTCACTTCCTGCCTCCTAGATAGGGATGTTATCATTTTTCTAAGATTCCTCGTTTTTTTCTTCTGCACACTTAGTTTCTAGTACTACGTCCCTAGGTATTGTTTCCTTCTTCCTATGCTTCTTTACTGCCACCCCACTTTATGTTGGATGAGTGTGCTCTAATTCTTTCCTATTATTCGTTGTTGGAATACTTGATTTTCTATTTTCTTCTTGTTCCTTACCCTTTGTTCTTTTCTTTTCAGCCACTGGTACCTTCCACTGATCTGGAAATTCCCCTATCACCCATTGTACTTCTTCTACTGTGATATAGTACTTCATATTCAACCATTTCTTCTTGGGGTCTCTCCTTTCTTGTATCCACATGTTGTGTCTAGATTCTTTGAAATTTTCTATCCCTTCATTCTCCTTCACCACTCCCAGTGATATCCTCCATTGTGTTTTCTATCTTTTCTTTCATCTCCTCAAGATACATGACAAAAATGTTGGCATCAGATTTCCTCTGCTTAGGATTTACATTGTGCCACAGGGTTGTATACCGTGTTGCACGACACTTTCCTATTCTGTCATAGAAGGATGAGTATCTAGGTTCTTCCCAAGACACTAAGGATATCAAAATAATCAACCAAGGATAATGGAACTCGGTCCCAAAATCCTGTGCATCTATGCAATCATCCAAAAATAGGTTCAACAAGTATGGTGCCCAACTGAGTACTATCCCCTTCGTGCACTGTGTGGCTACTGCTACCACTCCTATTGGTACCTCTTCATTGTGGAATGTTCTTAGTAACTTGCAAGCCATTAGATTTTTTGTGAATCTTGTGGTTGGCTCATTTATATTTTTGATAATCATGCCTTTGTTTCCCCTGTCAATGCCAAATCGGGTTTTTAATTCCTCTGCAGTTGTCTTTTCCTTTGTTTTGTCATATAAATATTGTTTTGGCTTCACTCCATATGTTGGAAGCCCTGTAATATTTGCAATTAGATCTAAATAAATTGGGACAGGTCTATCCATCCACAAAAATCCTCCATGTGCTCTCACCAATAGTTGCTTCACACAAGAATTGACATCCTTCCCCTGCCAAAGTGTGGGATTTCCAATAAATTAATGATGCCATTGTTATAAATCCCTACAATCCACTGATTCATATCCAAAATGGGGTCTCCTAATGGCCCCTCTCTTTTGTTCTCCATATAATTTTTCTATGCAAGCTCCAAAAACTTAGCCATCTCTGTGACATCGTGATCTGCATACTTCAGTTTGGGAACAAACCCCAACATATCCTATACAACTATTACTAATTCCGGAATTTGTGGAAATGACAGTGAAAACTACTTCTATGTGTGTGATACTGTTACTGTTGTCTTTGTTTTCTTCTTTGATGGGCCTACTATCTTGTTTTGTAATTCTTCCTTCGTGTCGTGATCTGCGTCGTTGTCCTGTTTATTTTTAATATCCTCGACTTCTAGGGGTTGTTCTGCCCCAGGGTTTTGCGTTGCTTTGGGTTCATCAGATTTTTTCTTCTCGTCATCTTCTTCATTTTTTTCTCCCTGTGTGTTTTCCACTCCTGGTTTTGTTGTGTTATGTATTCCTTTTGTGCTAAGGTTTTGACCTTCTTCTATTTGGTTTACCTTTGTTGCTTCTTCATATGGGTTCTTCTCCTCGACAAGCATTGGACTAACTGACTCACTTAATGGTGACAAGATCTCATACACATATACCATTCCTATCACATATTCTGTCAATTTCATCATTGCTATGGGGCTTCTTGTCCTTCTTGCGAACTGGCTAGGTGCTACGAACTTTGGTGGCGTCATTGTTCTAGCTCAGGTACAACTCATTGTAAATCTATGTTGGACTCTTCACAACTTCTCACAAAATCACACCCTATTTGCTTCTTTTCTCCTATTTTCTCAAAATCACATTAATTATTTACCTTTTCATTATTTTCCCCTTTTTATAAACTTCGTCATAATGCACCTTACTTTGTTGGTTACCAATGTTTATTTTTTCTATTGGTTTCTTTTCTTGTTGCCCCGCGTTTTCCATCTAGTCACCTTTCTACGACATGCATTGTATTCATGTTCTATCACACCACTTACTGTCTTATATGCACTATATCATCTAACTTCCTATCTACCACTTACCTATCTACTAACTTTTTTTTGTCTTTATCTCATTTTCCCACTTTTTTCTTCCTTTTTCTTCTTTTAAATCCGACTATGTACAATATATACAAGTCTAATTCTACTCACAACATATATTGAGGGTTAGTAGGTCAATTGTCCCTATATAGTTTCATTCGACTACCATTCACCAATCCTTGAATATTCGTTTTTGCTAAGTCCTACAACTTCACAACACCTACATCTATGATAGACTTTATCTCAAAAGGCCCTAGCCAATGCATCCTGAACTTCCCTGGGTGATGCAAGTATTTACTGTCACAGAGGAGAACCAAATATCCTTCCTTGAAATTATTCTTCGTAATGTTCCTATCATTCCAAACTTTGTCCTTTTCTTTCTTTAATTCTTTATGGAAACCAACTATAATCCTGTCTTCTTCTAGTTCCATAAGTTGAATCAATCTTTCATGTACTATGCCTCTTTCTGTCATGTTTGTAATGGATGCAATGCATAGATTAGGTATCAAATACTCCAAAGGAAAAAATGCTTCCTATCCATATACCAATCTGAAAGGTCTCTTCTCTGTAAGTTTCTTGCATGTAGTTCTATAATCCCATAGTATTGTTGGTATCTTCAAATCCCAATCATCTCTATTCACATTGCAAATATTGGTTAAGGAATTCTCTAATATCTTGTTAAATGCTTCCACTGTTACATTAGCTTGAGGATGGTAAGGAGTACTCTTTTGATGATATATCTCAAATTCTTCAGTCATTGCCTGGATGGTACTATTAATAAAATGAGTCCCCTGATCGCTCATCAAAATTCTAGGGCATCCAAATATTGTAACTACTTTTACAAACAAGAAGTGGGATGTAGTTTTTGCAATGCAATATTTCACTATTGTTGCTTCGTCCCATCTGGTTAAATATTTTGTTGTTGTAATATATACCTTGCTTCTGATCCTCTTGTTGGAGGATTGATTGGTCCTACAAAATCTAATGCCCATTTATCAAATACTTTCAAATTTACATGAGGCCTTAGTGGCATCTCATCCCTCCTATATGGTTTCCCAACCCTCTGACAGACATTACCATTATGTCCATACTCCTTTTCATCTTTATGAACTTATCACCACCATAATCCTGCACGTAATATCTTCTGCACAATAGCCTTCCTTGCATAGTGTCCTCCAACTATTCCTTCATGTGCTTCCTCCAAAATGATAGGATGTTCATGATCCATGACATATCTCCTCAAAATGTTTTTTGCACCTAATTTATACAAGTGGCCTACAATAAGTTGGTAGTCTTCATCTCTGACCACCAAATTCTTCTTTTGCGCAGTATTATACTCCTTTAGGGAAAATCATGTACTAAAAAATTCAATGATGTTAGCAAAATATTCATTAGCAATCTGTATTGAAAAGTGGTGTGCATATGGGAAATTTTCCTCCAAGTTTCTTGGTTCCTCCAGGAGAAGGTGATATAGAACATAAGATGCATCCACATGAACATGGAGTTCTTTTGACTAGTCTAGAAACATTAAAATTGGCGTTGTCACCATCTTCTCCTTCAATAAGTCCAAGCTCTGTTGGCATTCCTCATTCCATTGATATTTGATATCCTTCTTCAACAATTTTTCCATTGGTGCAGTAATTTGTTCCTATCCCATTATAAACTTCTGTTGGATTACTGAGAGGGGGGGTGAATCAGTAATAACGTAATTATAATCCTTTTTCTTCAAATGTTATATCAATGTAGAATTATTATCCAAAAGTGAGCAGTAATAAATA
>JZKD02S1779326.1:211480-244370 GCA_000966675.3 Picea glauca | reverse complement strand
GTACACCTTATCAATCATGATAAGACAATAATAAGTCATATTTACATCAAACACTATTGGGTCCATTTCCCAAAACTTTGTGCTATGGGTCTTTCTTCAAGGGTTGACATCAATGGCAACCAACCTTAATCAACAACTTCTTATAATATCCTATATTACCAAGTGTATATTTTAATTAGTACACTGACTTAGGTGGTCATAAGTTAACTATGACAATAATCTTCGCAGGATCAACCAACAAACCCTATTTACACACCACATGCCCTAACAAAATTCAAAAAGTTGCGTATAATATGCATTTCTTAATGTTCAATGAGATCTGACACTGTATACACCTATCTAATATCAATCTTAATACTTCAACATGATCCTTCAATAAACTAAAAACTCTCCAATCCTCTAAGTAAACCTCTACTGTCTCGTTGTCCCAATAGTCACCAATACTTGTAATATTTAGACTCTCCTCTATTCCAATATTGATTCTCTTAATCTTCAGTGGTGTAGAAAACTATTCCTACTCTAATGATGGTCCTTCTACTTATCTTTCCCATTCAACTTCTATGATTTGAATATCGCATGTGTTTTCTTCTGCGATGTGGTAACAGTGTAACAATTGTTTGACTATTTTTTTATTATGATTATGATAAGCTGTGGAAATTTCAAATTCAGTCTCTTCAAATATATTGTCTCTTACCACCTTCAGTTTTGTATCCACCATTGGATTCTCATGCTCAAATGCAAATGTAATGAAAAATGTATGCTTCATCTCCTCCCAATTTGTCGTTCATCTGCGTAGTATGGTTGTTCTAACTATGTATACTATTTTATTGGAATTCCTTCTAATGTATGAATAAAATAATGTGGAAATTCCTTTGGTGGTACCAATATCCATTGGACCATGCACCTATCTATATGTTCTCTAGGTTGTCTGATCCCATCATGCTTCTCCAAATATATGCTCTCATGCTCTGCACCAAATCTAATGCACACCAACCTATTGCATTGATACCAATTATTAATCTTCTCTTTGTAAGTACCCCACAAATGTGCAGGTGTTGATTTTAAAGCTAGGTCTAGAACTAATAACATTTGATTTTCCAAAAAATCTAACTCAAAATTTCTTAGAAATTCTTCCAAATCATTCTGACCATAGAAAGTAGGAGGTTCTCTTACCTTTGAACCAATCCATCTTAGTGCACGTGTCATTCTTTCACATATTATGGTAGATAGCTCATGAAAATGCTGCTACAAATTCTCCAGACCTATGTTAGAGTCTAATGCAAAAGAACTAATTCTTCTCTAGATTATCATTCCATATGCAGTGGGGTTAATGTAGTCTTATGCATGAGTGGTAGTTCTATAAAATTGATTTACCTCATCTGTAATGAAGTTTTCTGTCACATGTTTATTGGATCTCCCACTTTATGAAGGGTCTAAGGGTGAAATAAATCTTTACCCCCTTGACTTGAAGATCATTTTCTTGTTCTTCAAGTTAATAATAACATTATTATCAAATGCCCAATCCAGTCCCAACAATGATGGATAAGGTTGAGTGGTATCTACTATATCAATCACTTCAAAGTCTACTATCGTGCGCAAACCATATAGATCTACGGGTATCCCCTTCAATATACTAATTGGTACCACTCTATTATGATTTTATAGATTCAATTGAATAGGTGAATACCCCAATGTAGTTTCCCCCATGTATTCACATGTCTTCTTAGGCAGAACATTTACTTCAGACCCTAAATCTACTATGATATCCCCCATGTTAAAGTCTTCAATGTTTTCATTCAACCTAAACTTCCTACTTGTTCTTATCTTCTTAAGGACCTAATTGACACTCTTATGTTCTAATTTCATATCTTCTCCATAATTTCACTTTTCTAATAGCTTTGTAACACTTGTAGGGATGTTTTATCATTCAACAACTTCAAACAAGACCCCAAAAAGTTTCTAAGATTACTTACTTGTTCTAAAGTATGATCTCTGTTGGTATGATGAAATAGGTGAGGCATTTCATAGATTGGTATATCATCTCCTGGATTTTTTGCTGAAGTATACACAATATTCTCTTAAAAAATCTCATTTCTTGTCTCCTTGAATGTCTCCTTCTCTTTCCATGCATCAAAATTATGTTGAGGTGTTGATTTCTTTCTGACCCACTGGTTCTGGTCCTGATTCTACTTTGATACATCTTATCCTATGTTGGATCCACCTCTAGTAACTATACTGATCTTCTTCCCATCATATTCTATTATTTCCACAACAATCCATTGAACATTCTGATTTTCGGGTTCCTCTTTTCCTATATCCTTGTCAGCAGTATTAGACAATATTCTATATCATGGTTTATTGTGAGACAATACATACATGTCATAGGTGGATGTGGAAAATACCTTGCATAGTGTCCAAGTTTCTGAAAATTATGACATGTTAATGGTCCTCGACCTCCTCCAAATCCTCTTCCTCCACGACCTCCTCCTCTGAAGCCTACTTTGTTATCTTGATTATCTATGTCTACTGTATTGTAATGTGGTACATGATTATACTACGGATGCACATTATTATATTATGGTCGTGGTCCAAACTGTTGCACGTGATTATACTATGGTGGCATTGTAAACTGTTGTGCAGGTGGTCCTTTCATTGATCCAGCCTGCACCCTATAAGCATTTGAAGTCCTCTCCTTCATTATTTCTAAATTTCTGTAATCCTTGTCTTCATGTCCCACTGACTTATAGAAATTAAAAAAATTACTCTTGGGTAACATTTGATACTTTTGCATCATGGAGCAATGATAGGGGTCATTTCCATGTGTTCTTCATATCTTACACCATGGTCCTCCAGTGGGTAAAGGATTCAACATTCCTATTCCCAAGTACTGCATGAATGTTGGGCACTCATTATTACGATGTCCTTATATTCTGCATAATGTGCACCAAACATATTCCCTCTTTTCCTTTCCCTTATTCTGATTCAACTGAAATGTCAGGTTCTTTAGATCTACTCTCATCTCTTACACAACTAGATCTATATGTTTATACTGATTTTCGTCTAGTTGCAAGGTAGCTTGCAAAGCCTCAGGTTAACTTTGGAATTTATCTTGCATCAATGGATACTTAAGATGTGGCAATAATGAGTTAACAAATACATGCCTATGTTGCATATATGTGATAGGGTACTTAAAATTACCTTTCAACCTCTTGAAATTCTAATCAATATCTCAAACTGACTCTATTGGATTATGTTTGATCTCTTTCATCTCATTCATGAATTGATCCTATGAACTGGGTCCCTGGAATTCAATGATTAACGCCTTCTTCACATCTCCTTTTGGACTATTTACTATGAGGCCCATATAACAGTCGACTGCGAGGTCCTTGAATGTGATTTCCAGTTGTGCCATTTTTGTATCTTCATCTGTAATATGCTTAGCTTCCTAGATCTTCTCACAATAAACAAATGCTTCTCTAGGTTCTCCAACCCTTCTCGATGAAACTCAGGTACCCTAATAGTTGGATCTTATCCTGCCATTGTAATGTTTGTTGTACTACCACCTCCATGCGATGTAGATATCTAACTACTACTTGTTGAATTTATACTTCCATTGGACCCTCATCCTATTAAAATATTTCTACTACTAATCACTTGTTGGATAACCAGTTTTGTCTCTTTAGGTGTCTTAGTTGCAGATGGGGTTGTGGGTTCCACACTAATTCTAATATGGAATGGAGAGACTTCTTTTGCAATAGAACCTTGACCTCTAGTTTTCCTCTCATATGTGGCGTGCAATATTTCCTCAATATTCCCCATCGCATGGATATCTGCTACCTCTTCCTCATCACTGTCCAAGCCCTCCCACTCGGGTACTTCCCTATTCTTACTATTGATATTATAATGACAAGGTTGTCTTCTATATGTCACTCCCACTCTAATCAATATTTTCTTGGTTTTTTCCTCATCCATCATAATGGGGTCCATTTCCCTTTTCAAGCCTCTCTCTAGAGACCTCTCCATATCTCATATGTTCCTTAGTGCTTTCCCTAGTTCCCTAATGTGCGTAGAGTGGTTTAGTTGTCTGACTCCATTGTCATCATGCCTTTATCATGCAATTAAATCTTGATCATTGTGTAAAGTGACCTAATGTACCTTCCTCTTGGTCCATTCAATAATTCCTTCTTTGCAGCAGTGTATGAATTCATAGTATCGACTGCAAACAAAGTAGTAAATCCTACAATAATGTTGTCTATCCAAAGATCCACTACGCATGTGAATTTATTGTTGACTCTTTCTAGATGTTCCCTATTATTAGTATTACACTCTACTGGTATTACCCGTTTAGTAGGATGTGTATCCTTCAACCTCAATATCCACTCTTGTAACAATTCTGGAAAATAATAGAAAATTGACTCATGCAGATCAATAAACACACACCTTTCCAAACACTGGCGCAATGTATACCTAGAACTTCTATTATATTTCTGCACAAACTCGAGTTGTTTTGTCTCCAACCATATTTCAATATCCTTCTTAGTTGGATTCCATGTCCTAAACACCCCCTTCTACCACTACAATCTCCTCACTATCCTTCTCATCAAGTCCCTTCTAGGTTGTTATTCTGAGTTCCATCTGGAAACAAAACCATTGTTGGAATGTTTGGGATGACCCATGTTATACCTTAGGTTTCCAACAAAACCATGCAAACCATCGACCCTCTTGGAGATAAGAAGGAAACTGTTACCCATGATTTTGGTCGTCATGATGATGTATTAATGATGGTGTACTCAGGCTCTTCATTAGAACTTTCTCCTGAGAAAAGTTACCTTCATCTCTTTCCAGAAATCACAGTTTTGAGGAAGGTTCGTAGGCTGGTAATACATTTACCTGCGAGAATGTATGATTCTCGCAGGATACCTTAAGCTAGGGTGTGAGAATTTCGCACTGTGTATAAATTCTAGGGTGCTAACATCTTCTAAAGAAGGGAAAAAGATGAATTCGCGAAGCTTCTAGAAGGGAATCTTCTATAAGGATGAGATGGCATTCGAATGGTTATCTAAGTACTGGATTTCCTGATATTTTGGGATCATTCCTATCCAAGTAACTAATTCATTCTCTCTTATATATTGAGGGGATTCTCATGGAAGAGGTTAGAAAGCATACAAGCAAGAAGTTTATTGGAGAATTAGTAAAATACTGTGTGTAGGACTGAAGCTACAACAGCTAGAGAACTCCAGCAAGGTTATCAAAAGTGGTTGATCTTCTTCATGCAAGTGAGCAAGTGTGTGTGTCAGAGCCAGGAGCCATTGAAAGGAGGTTTGCAACATCAAGACTCAGGTTGTAATCTTTGCTTTCCATCAATATAATACAGTAATATGTCCCTTTCCCATAAAGCTAATGCCACTTTATTGTATAACTCCTTGATCATATACATAGATTAACTGTTGAATATATTGAGTTGTCTTCACTTAGATTGGTTTGTATTGTTGTGGTATTGAAGGCACAAGAGCATTGGAGTGAAACTGGAAGAACAAAGACCCAAGGAAGCGATCATAAGGTATGTTCATGATTCTTTCCTCCTAGTTCATCTAATAGTTGAAATCTAGGGAAAGAGTATTATTCTGTCTTGTTTTGTTTTAGATCTAGGTGGATCTAGGGAGATCGGTTTGTGTCCACACTCACGGATTTATCCAATAACAGAAATGATATGCATAGAGTGCACAATGAAGTCTCACCCAAGATGGATTATGGGTGACTACAGGACCCAAATGTCTGCAGTCAGGAAGGGATGGTGATCATGGGGATGTTATACATGCATTCTACCTCAGATATACCAGATCTACCATTCTATCACCTTATTCATCATTAACATTCATTCTGTCATAATTGATCTAGTGCATGCCACAAATTAACCTTAACAAACTGATTTATTCATTTATTCACAAGTCAAAATCTAAAATAAAAATACACAAAGATGCCATGTTTTACCATGGTTCACCCCCTGTTGGCAGCCAATTCACTTTTTTTTCGTGGTCTTATAAGCTGCCTACACCTATGTTTTGCAAACATCAATTTTTTGTCGCAAAGTTGAAATAAACGACAGTTTCATTTTTGCGACATTTGCACATTTGCCTTCGTTTTGTTTTCATGACTGTAAGCGTGAAAACTTCGTCTTTCGAAGTCGCATTGAAATTATTATCTAAACTGTCATTATCTCTTTTTTCGATATGCCTATTGCACTTACCTTTTATTTATCATTATATAGCTGGCAAGATCCTTTGATCGGTACTCATGCTTCGATTGATTGTGTAATTTGGTTTCATTGAGTTTGTAAGGCATTAGCATTTGAATTTCCACTTTATTTGACCTACTTGACCTTTGGTTTCATAAAAATACATAGGTGTTATGGTTAAATATTTCATATATCTCTTTTAATATGATACCTATGTTTGTGTTTTCATAACTATTGGCTTGTTGATTATATGAATACCCATTGGCACATTGGTTAAACTATTAATTATATGAGCTGATACATTGGCGCATAGTTGATTCTGGTTTTGATTTATATGTCGGGTGTTTAAAACTATGGCATAACGTTTGCGCGCGTTGGTTTATATATTTGATTTCATTAGTTGGGAAAATGAATTGAGTGTTGAACTACTATAATGGGTTGAACAGCTATGAAAGTCGGTGGTTGTACCTTGACAATAATTATTTTGCATGGCAGAGATAAACTCCACCACCTTCGCATGCTGGCAATCCCTTATTCCCGTTCACCTCTGTTAGCTCAAGAAACCTTCGTGCACTATTCTCCTGTGTGTGTTATGACCCAAACTCTGGACTTACCATGTGCTCGGCTCCATGGCACCCGTCATGCGAATCGAGCCAAATGACAACCAAGCCCTGTTAATGTTTGACAATGCTTGCAAAGACTTGGAGGATAACGGATGGATTACCTTCGTGCAACGATTTGAGGATTTTAATCTAGCTGTAGCACGACAATTTTCCATGAATTTCGATGGATGTAGAGCCAAGGTGGGTGACATATAGTTGGAAATCAACGAGGAATTTATCAGTTCTGCTACAGGGTTACCTGCCACAGGCCAGCGTTGGTTCAAAAATTGTAAGGTCGAGGAGGTGCCATGGACACTGTTGTTCCTCTCGCGCAAAGTCACCTCTTGTGACAGAGGTATGCCCATCTCTGCACTTAAGCCACGATGGCACGATACTTTGATGGTAGTCAAACATTTCATGACCTGTGAAGGTCGATACAGACTCGTTTATCTCTACCCCCTGCGTTTACTAATGAATTTTATGGGATACTCGTTGAATATGCCCTTTTACTTTCAGCGCAACCTATATAAAATGTTGAAAAGGTTTAAAAGGCAGAAGGATGACAGCAGCCTATTCCACCATGGGCTTATCGAACTTATCATCGTTTATCACTTGAGTTATCATGATGATAGCTGGAGAGCTTTCATCCCTCGTAATGGTTTCGATGACACAGACCCTGTCCAGGTTGACAAGCCTGTGGTAATAGAAACCAAGGCCTAGCCACCTGTGCCCTTCCATATCCTATTTCCCTCTCCTAAACGCTCATCCGACCCTAAGGTTGAATTACTCGATGCCATAACTGAGAAGTTTGAAACTATAAAGAAACCCATGAGAAAAAATCCCAAGGCAAACCCTACTGCTAATGCCAAGGGTAAAAAGAACGCTCGGCTTATTTCAAGGATGGCCAGGAACAAACCGAAACCCTCTGCTGAGTCAAAGCCTATAATCCTTAGTGAGGATTCTGATTCTGACATTGAACATTTCTTAGCCATTGAGTACCCTTACTCACAGGGTTTATGCCCCGAACCACCTTATGATTTCGTGACAAATCTTCCCCCCTGCCTGAAACATAATCCTAGCTACCCTGGTATTAAATTGCCTAACGAAACCCTTAGCCATATGTCCAAGCCCTCTCCTGCCCTTACAAAACCCAGACAATCTTCCTATGACCAATGTGATTTATGGTTGGAACGATACTACATTGATGTTCCCCTACTCCAATAAAAAATTCAATCACTGGAAGATGAAATTGCAGTGTTGACCAATCAAAGAGACAAGCTCCAAGAAACTGATAAAAAGCAAAAGACAACAGGCTCTATCCTTTTCAAGAATGTTGAATTAGCCACAGTCGTTATCAACTCCAAATTGGCATGATCAAGCCGTCTCGTCGCTGTACAGGTATGATTTTGATATCGTTTTAGTTCTGTGAATGACCATGAGTAATATAGTGATTGGAATTTGGTTCTCGATAGCTCTGTTTATATTTCGAAATGGCTCTGTAACTATGTGTTCATCCTGTATACATTTCGCTTTGCTAAAATAAATGAAATTTCATTTTGGATATATGATTTGATCATCCCCAGTTTAGACACCGATAGATTTCATTCGGATTTGATTGGTTCTAGTTTGGATTTTATTTGATCGTTTGATGGTTTTCTTTCGACTGGATTGGTTTGTATCCGATTTGAGAAGGAAGTTTTTCATGCTCAAATTAGAATACGATCATGTTTGGATCTGATTTCGTTATGGTTTGTATGATGTGATTGGAAAATGATTTCAATGAGTTTGGTTGTTACATACGCTGTGTTATATAATTTTCAAAGCTACAATACAACCCTGATCGTTTCCAATTTGAGAATAACGACTCTATTTTCATGGAAATAATGCTCTCATTTAAGACTGTGCAAATAATATTCGCGCCCGAATCGTGGAATGATTTTGAGTCATAACAACTATGTGAAAGTCTTAGCTGTTCGATTCGCTCTTATTCTGAGTTGGCAAGATTTTTCTATGAGTTGAATTTGGATTATAATTGATGCTTTGTTCGATTTTAAATTTGTAAAACGAATTGGTCAAACCTGGTTATAATTCGTTTGATTGGGACGACTTTTGTCAATCGATCTTGTTTACCCACTGTGCAATAATAAACGATCGGATATATATTACGAACTCTGTTACTAATTGATTGATCCTGTTATGATTTCGTTTACAGTTACGATTCAATTATGATTTAATTCGTTCTCGGCCTAGACTATTTGTTATACAGTTATGTTGATTTGGAAATGATCTTGTTGGAATCAATCGTGTCTCTTGTCTAAGAGGCAGCGTAACAATTGCCTGTGATTTGTTTGATTATATCGGTTTCAATTGATATCAAAACGATTTCACAACTGTTGATTATTATTCTGTTGACCCAACTTTGTGGTAACAAAAGAAACAGAGTACACCTATCTCTGTATTCGGTTGAATGATTTTGATCCTGTTTGATTTCGAATGGTATAATAATTTCAAATTAAATGATTCGTTTTCAAACAACTATTGGATGATAATTTAATTTAATTCTTTAAAAATATTTTTAATCGATTTTAATGCTGATTCTGTATCTTATTTAGACTAGCTATAGAATCGCAAGATTCTGTAGCTAGTCTATAGAATTAGATTTTCATCATTTTCTTAATAAAAGATCCTTCTAACTTGTCTATTTTGGACCCTTTTCAGGTGAATTCGAATTGCATGGGACATGCTGGACAGTCTAGGGGATATTTGTGTGTTTAGTTTTATTGTAGTTTCTTAGTTTAGTTAAACTTGGGATATCTTCTCAGATTTATGTAAACAGTTTGATAACTTCCACAGGGAGGTTTTACCCTGTGGAAAACTTATAAATACTTATTATTTTTTGTAATAAAGGGCATCCTCACTTGTGGGAGAACCCGGATATGGATTCCTAATGAAAACTGAGACAGAAATTGATGTTCTTATACAGCTTTCGCTTTCATAATATCAATCTTTTGTTTCATGTTTATGTTTATCAATTTGCATTTGATTAGTGACTACTTTAGCTATCATAGTCTTTTGCAAAGTGATATGATTTAATTAATATGATCCATGTTTGACTTCTTTCATTAATCGAAAACACAACAATTAATTGTTCAGTTAATGAATGACAGATTTCTCTTCTTCATCAATTGAATTATTCTGTATAAGTCTTTGCATATAGGTTTACCTAATTGTTAAGATTTATAAATTATATGATTGTTGTGATTTTTATGTCTTGTTTGTCCTGTAAACAAACTTAAAGAGCATTGCAGCTATCATTTACGAGAATCTTCTAGATTATTCGGTGCGAGTTTCCTCCCTCCAATCAACTTAGAAGATCATCATACACAAGACAAATCTGGGGCATTTATCCAGGTCAGTTTGTGATTTATTTTCGTTAGTATTTTTAGTATAATATTAGTAGTTTAGTTATATATGTGTTTAGTTAGATTCTTAGTTAGAATTATTATATTAGTTGTTTAGTTTAGTTAGTTTTGTTTTATTTCTTATTCATAAAATCATAAAATCAACAAAAAATACATTTCCCTGTCTAAGGACAGAATGCAAACGAGTTTTTTCAGGTTTTATTTAAATCTGTGAATTGTAGATATTGTACATTTTTTGAATAAGTTATATTTCAATTAGTAGTTAGATAGTTAATTAGTAGTTAGTATATTAGTAGTTAGTAGATTGTATTTATAGAATAGTTAGATTAGTTTAGTTTGTTTAATAGTTAGTTTTAGTTAGATTAGTTAGTTTGTTTGTTTTATTTGTTTTTAGTTAGATTAGTTAGTTAGTTAGTTTTATTTGTTTTTAGTTAGATTAGTTAGTTTAGATTAGTTTTCTTTTGTTTTCTTAGGACCTTATATCAGCTAACAGAGCCACTAAACCCGTCAGGGTGGTTCATCCCAAACGACTTGGGTTATTAGACGACCCCAGACCAGTTCCACTCTCTCAGTTGACGGACGTTCGATTTCGCCCGTCAACAAATGGTGCTAGAAGGAGGGCCTGAACTTAATTAATGGCACAAGACGGTCGCAGGACTCCTCCACCCCCTAATCACTCACCTATAGTGACTAGAAGCCGTTCACACGATAATATTCCCCTTCAAACAACAACTACTTCAACCGATGATCCACAGATCACAGTTGATCCAACAACCCCTAATCCTACAGGTGGTGACATACAAGAGATTGTCTTCCAATCTCTTATAAAAACACATAGTGCCTTAGCTCGTTTGAGGCAACCTAACCGACCGTGGGGCCAACCTTTGGATTTCTATGATATCAGAGAACAATTAGGTGATACTAATCCTACTGTGAATCCTTCAGATCCAATCTTAAATCTTGCCGCAGGAGGATCTGGGATACCTCCTTCACCACCTCCATCGTCTCCTTCCTCTTCTGGAGGAGATTCCTCTGACGAAGGAGATTCCCCTTCTCAGCCTTCCACACCCACTACCTCAATGGAAAATCAAAACAACCCTGCTAGACCTTGGCTTGACCAGGATGTTGTAGTTGTACCTAGAGCCCAACACCCTTTAGCTAAACACCCAGAGAAATGGCTACCCAATTTCGATCCTTACTCAAAACAGATAGCTGAAGATCACATTAAAAAATTTATGTTAGCCATAAGACTCCGCAATGTTGAACATGAAGATGTTGTTTGTAGGTTGTTCCCTTATACTTTCGAGGTTAATGCATCCACTTGATACTTTTCCCAACAACCCCATACCATCGTGTCTTGGGAAAAGTTTGAGTCATGCTTTTTGGAAAAGTTTGGAGACGGAAAGCCTCCGGAAGACCTAGTCATGGATCTTTCTAGCTTAAAAATGAACCCAAAAGAAAAATTTAAAGACTTTAATCAACGATTCTTGACACTCAAAAACCAAATCCCTATGGATTCTATGCCTGCTAAGAGTCTTATAATAGCTTACTACACTAAATATTTACATCAAAGTATAGCTATTTGGGTTAAACGATCTAAGAAAGCCACGTTGTTAGAAGCCTTCAAGGAGGACAACCAGATCGAAAAAGACATACTTAGTCTTAAAGACTCTTCTAGCAATGAATCTGAGACTAGTTCTTCTTCCAAAAAGAAGATCGAGATCCTTCCCAGGTCTACTCAAAGTAAAACACAACCTGAAAACTCTTATTTGGAAAACCTAACCAAAGTTGTTCAAAAACTGTCAAATCAAGTTATCGACTTAAAAAGGTCAACCGAAGAAGCTTCCTCTAGTAAAGGACCTTACAAACCCCCATTCCAGAAGATTTTTCCTACCAACCGACCTAACCCAACCACCAAAGGACTTAATCTAGAAATCCTGCAATGTGCCCTTCAAACGATCCTAGTAGCACAAGATAACTTGATGCCTCCTGAGATCCGTGAGGAGGTAATTGAACAAGAGATAGTTCAAGAAGAAGAGTCTTCTCCAAACATTTTTGGACACTTTTTGGATAGCATCTTTCAAGCTAATTTCGAGACATTTCACCCTTATAATACCAGGAGTAAGACAACCAACAAACCTTCTACCGAAAACACTACAACCTCGCCTCCAAAGCAATCTAAATCAGTTGAAGCTAAACATAATAATGTGAGCCCCAAATTAGATTATGATTTTGTTGAAGATCTTAAAAAGTTAAGGGATAACATTTCTATTTACGAGTTATTGAAGTTTCCATTTTTGCTTCAAAAAATGTTGCAAAATATCTCAGAAAACGACAAAAATGGTAATTCTAATGGTAACAAGGTTGTGAAAAACAAAGTCCCTCAGAAGACTTCCACTAAAAATAACCCTGATCCTCAAGATAAAGGAAGCCTTCCTGTAAGTAATGTAAGCAATGTAAATAATGTAGATAAAGTAGCTTTAGAAACTGAGGGTAAAAAGCCACAAGCTACTACTCTTAGTACTCGCAAAAATGTACCTCCTTTCCTATTAACTTTCGAGATCTTTAATAGAAACATGCACAATTATATGGTAGACTCAAGAGTGTCATCCAATGTGATGCCTTGGTCTGTGTGCCAAAAGATTAACACAAAATTTGAACCCTCTACTTTAAAAATCACACAACTTGATCGGACAAATGTCAAAGTTATAGGTGAACTAAAGAATGTCCTTATCAGATTATCATCTAACCCCAAGGTTCATCAAGTTATTGATATAATTGTTGTGGATATAAGTGTATGGTCTATTTTTAAGCAGGGACTGGTCGGAAAAGCTACATGGTTATTTCACGAAATATTGGTCCCATCTATGGCTTCCAGACAACGGCAAGCCTAACAAAATCAAGGTGAATCGTGAGTTCTACCTTAAGTTCATGGTCACAGATTTGAATGATCCCAACGAACCGTATACACCTTTTGCTGATTCACCTGAAGTACAAGGGATGGACACCTTCTTTGGCAATTTCATGGTTGAGGCTTCACCTATCATCAATCCAGAACAACAGTCTGATATTGTAGCATATACGCAGCCAACAACTTCCACACAATGGTCTCATGCACCCGACGGAAATCAAATTTGGTCTCTGTATTTCGATGGGTCAAAGTCCAAAGAAAGAGCCGGAGCAGGCTGCATCATTATCGATCCGACAGGTAACAAAACATTGATAGCATGTAGGTTGGAATTTGAATGTACTAACAATACTGCAGAATATGAGGCTTTACTGCAAGGTCTCAGAAAAGCTTTGGATATGAACATTCAAAATCTAACCATCTTTGGCGAATCTGAAATAGTGGTTAGACAGGTAAGAGATTCTATCCACTATCTTTCTCCGCATCTCAAAAGTTACCAGTCTAAGGTATGGAATTTAATGAATCAATTTTCCTCTTTCAATATAAATTCTATTCCTAGATTGAATAACTTTGAAGCAAATTTATTAGCCAATGTAGCTTCTAAACTTCTTCCTACAGAAGGCTTGTCCCCAGATGCATTCTCAGTTGAGATGTTGTTTCGGCCTTCTGTTCCTGACAACATCACAAACTGGAGAGTATTTGATGATGATCACAGATTATCAACTTTCTGCACATGGAAGAAACTTTTCAAGGTGCGGTGATAGATGAACACACGCATGACGAAAATTTACGCGATTTCACGGTAATACCTGATCCGAAAACTCCTGAAGCTCTATCGGATATGGTAAACTCGATCCCAAAATCTGTAGTTAGATTAGAAAAGTTTTACAATTTTGAAGATAAATTTAAAAAGACGGTCAATTGTAAAACCAACAGTTCCTTGTTATCTTATGAAAAAGTGAACTTAGGAACTAATGAAAATCCTCAGTGCATTAATCTAGGGTTGGGGTGTTCTCAACAAGAAAAAACTGCATTTATTAAATTGTTCAAAGAATTTAAAGATGTCTTTGCATGGATGTATGATGACCTTAAGACATTCGACCCTAATATCATACAACATGTCATCCCGATGAATCCCCAAACCTTACCCTTTCAACAAAAACTGAGGAAGATGCACCCCAAACTCGAACCGACCATTCAAAAAGAATTGAATAAGATCCTAAATGCTAAGATAATTTTTCCTATTAGGCACACTCATTGGTTTTCCAACCTTGTCCCAGTTCGGAAAAAAAATGGGGAAATTTGACTCTGTGTCAATTTCCGAAACCTTAATAGGGCGTCTAACAAAGACAACTATCCTGTCCCGCCCATGGAACAGATCCTTCAATAGGTATCTAGTTCCGAGAGGCTATCTTTACTAGATGGTTTCTCAGGATACAACCAAGTCCTGATGTCTCCACCAGACCAACTAAAAACTACCTTCTGTACTCCGTGGGGCACTTATGCTTATCACAAAATGCCTTTTGGATTAATTAACGTCGGTGCCACTTTTCAGAGAGAAATGGACATTGCTTTCCGAGGCTTAATCAATCAGTCCATCGTAGTTTACTTAGATGATGTAACTGTATTTTCTAAAAACAAAAGCGATCATCTTTCTCACTTATGAGTCGTCCTACTGCGATGTCATAAATACGGCATCTCCTTGAATCCCAAAAATTCCATCTTTGCAGTAGAACAGGGTAAACTCCTAGGATTCATTTTGTCTAGCGAAGGGATGATTATTGACCTTGAAAGGACGCAAGTCATCGCAAAACTTCCTCCGCCTACATCCAAAAAGTCTATGCAGTCTTTCTTAGGCTAGATTAACTTCGTGAGAATATTTGTCCCCAGTTTCTCCGAAATGGTCAGGCCTTTACATAACTTGATTAAGAAAGACACCCAATATCACTGGGGACCCCTAGAAAATCAAGATTTTAATGCAATAAAGAAGCCCATAATAGACGCTCCGTCTCTCATGAGCCCAGATTTTTCTACACTTTTGCTTCCGACCGTTCCTATGCCGTCGTCCTAACCCAAAAGAATGTCGAGAAAAATGAAGTGCCCATTGCCTTTATGAGATCTGCTTTCAAAGGCATTGAACTTAATTATCTAGCGGTAGATCAACAAGCCTATGTTGTTTTCAAAGCAGTTAAACACTTCCGGTCCTATCTTTTGAAGTCAAGGACGAAATTCATTGTCCCCTACCCAGCCGTGAGGAACCTGTTAGTGCAGAAGGAACTAGGAGAAAAGAGAGCCAACTGGGTCACCTCTTTGCAGGAGTATGACTTGGAAATTACCCCAGCTCAAATAGTGAGAGTCCAAGGATTATGCAAGTTAGTTGTTGATTCAGCAACAGGACAGCAAGAAGAAAGTGATACGTCAAACCTAGGACAAAGCGATCAAGGTTTAGTCTGTTGCGCACAAAACCCTGTTAATCCTTAGTATGACGATATAAGATTATGTCTTAAACATGGATCATCCCCCCGCCACCTTGATCCCACTAAAAGAGGAGCATTGAGACTGAAGTCTACCTCCTTTCATCTGGTTAATGGTATCCTATTTCGTCAGAGCTTTAACGACGTACTGATGCGTTGTCTCGAAAAAGATGAAGCAGAAAAAGTCTTTCTTGAGTTGCACACAGGAGAAGCTGGTGGTCACTTCAGCGGTGACACCACTGCTCATAAAGTTCTAAGAGCCAGTTATTACTGGCCCATGCTTTTCAAAGATGCCCATGCCTTGTGTCGTAAATGTATCATTTGTCAGAAAGCATCAGGGCGGTTACAAAAGCCAGCCTTTCCTTTGCAGCATGTTTTAGTAGATTCTCCTTTTCAGCAGTGGGGCCTTGATATCATAGGTCCAATCAACCCCCATCCTCACAACTGCACGTGTTTATTGTGATAGCCACAAATTACTTTACTCGATAGTCTAAGGCTGCTGCGTTAAGAACTGTCAACACCAGTTAGGTAATTGCCTTTCTAAATTCGAATATTATCACCCATTTCGGTATCCCTGACTGTTTAGTATTCGATAATGCTTCTTACTTTTCCTCTCTTGAGATGAGCGAGTTTGCTTTGGAAAAAGGAATTAAATTGAAGTATTATGCTATTTATTACCCTCAGGGCAATGGATTGGCAGAATCAACAAACAAGAACGTGATCAAAATAATCGAGAAAACGGTGGTTGAAAATCACAAGAATTGGCACAACACACTATTGAATGCATTGTGGGATGATAGGGTAACGCCAAAAGATTTTGTAGGTAACTCCCCCTTTTTTATCATTTACGGTAGAGAAGCAATTCTGCCACCTCACATTCTTCTTCCTTCGCTCTGGTTGTCACAGAAAGTCCAAGAAGAAGATTGTCCCCCTTTGGAAAATTGAATTAACGCTTTGATGAAGCTAGAAGAGGTAAGAGCCCAGGCTAAACGTAAGTTAGATCAACATCAACAATTGGTTAAAATTTGGTTCGATTATAATTCTGCTTCTGATAGGAATTTTGAAGTAGGTGATCTCGTCTTGAAGTGGGACAAACCGCATGAGGGAAAGGGACAACACACTAAATTTCAAAACTTATGGCTTGGACCGTTTTTAATTGCTGAAAAGTTGGGTCCCAGTTCTTTTCAATTGCATAATCTTGAAGGGCAGCTTGACACCTATCCGGTGAATGGCCAAGCCCTGAAAAGATACTTTGCTTGATAATTACCCTTGTATATTATGTACATATTTTTCTTTTGTTTGCTTTCTGTTTTTGATTTTGAGTTGAATTTATCAGTTTGTGTTTTGGACATACACATACCTGTACACTGAGCTATTCAGACAAAGACGGTAGAAAATTCTTTCACTGAAATAACTTCTGAGAAATTGTACAAACATCAATAGTGTTTTGCTGAAGTTTATATCTATGTTCGAAAAAATCTGTTGTTTGAAAGAAGTCGTCTGATTTCGATCTCTGAGTAAAGCTCTTCATGATCATCCATTATCTTTTTACGCTATCCCTTTTTCGTAAAGGAATGAATCAGAAGATGTCTCCCTGTCTTAGGAAGCTGTTTTTGTAATTAAAACATCTCTGGATCTAAATAAGGGACGGTTCTAAAAAATTCTGATGAGGTCTAAAAAAATATGTTAAAATATCATGATTTTCAGCGTCACCCCGCTCGACTATATATCTATAAAAATAATTTTTTTTTTATTAATAAGAGCTATGGGAAGTGCTTGTAAACCCGCTGGGACGCTGAACAGGTCTGTTGGCAGCAGGTAAATGCATGCATGGTGCCAAGACAACTTCGTCAGGGTATTGAACAGTCCCGCTGGCAGCGAAGCAATGTCGGGTATATGAAAATCTGCAAAAAAGAAACCCCTTTAATGTCATTTATTCTGATCCAGAACTTCTTAACAGGATACAGATGTCAGAGTGGGTTAAATGGCAACCCTGTCGAGGCTATGAATGCCTACTGGCAGTAGTGGTTATGACAACAATATTGGAGATTTTATCTTTAATATCGTGACTTGCTGGTCTTAAGATTGTTATCAATTTTCATCTTTTAAAACACTGCTGGAATAGTTGGTTAATGATGAGGTTTATACGATTTTCTGGTTGTTATTTTTGAGTTGAAATTATCTTTGTTGTCCTAATTTGAATTTGTTCATTTTGGCAGAGATAACTGCTTCTACCAGTGTGTCGCCATTGTTGGCAGCCAATTCACTTTTTTTTCGTGGTCTTATAAGCTGCCTACACCTATGTTTTGCAAACATCAATTTTTCGTCACAAAGTTCAAATAAACGACAGTTTCATTTTTGTGACATTTGCACATTTGCCTTCGTTTTGTTTTCACGAATGTAAGCGTGAAAACTTCGTCTTTCGAAGTCGCATTGAAATTATTATCTAAATTGTCATTATCTCTTTTGTCGATATGCCTATTGCGCTTCCCTTTTATTTATCATTATACAGCTGGCAAGATCCTTTGATCAGTACTCATGCTTCGATTGATTGTGTAATTTGGTTTCATTGAGTTTGTAAGGAATTAGAATTTGAATTTGCACTTTATTTGACCTACTTGACCTTTGGTTTCATGAAAATACATAGGTGTTATGGTTAAATCTTTCATATATCTCTTTTAATATGATACCTATGTTTGTGTTTTCATAACTATTGGCTTGTTTATTATATGAATACCCATTGGCACATTGGTTAAACTATTAATTATATGAGCTGATACATTGGGGCATAGTTGATTCTGGTTTTGATTTATATGTCGGGTGTTTAAAACTATGGCATAACGTTTGCGCGCGTTGGTTTATATCTTTGATTTCATTAGTTGGGAAAATGACTTGAGTGTTGAACTACTATAATGGGTTGAACAGCTATGAAAGCCGGTGGTTGTACCTTGGCAATAATTATTTTGCATGGCAGAGATAAAATCCACCACCTTCGCACGTTGGCATTTATGCCTATCCCTTATTCCTGTTCACCTCTGTTAGATCGAAAAAACTTCGTGCACTCTGCTCCTGTGTGTGTTATGACCCAAACCCTGGACTTACCGTGTGCTCGGCTCCATGGCACCCGTCGTGAAAATCGAGCCCAATGGCAGCCAAGCCCTGTTAATGTTTGACAATGCCTGCAAAGACTTGGAGGATAACGGATGGCTTACCTTCGTGCAACAATTTGAGGATTTTAATCTAGCTGTAGCACGACAGTTTTCCATGACTTTCGATGGTTGTAGATCCAAGGTGGGCAACATAAAGTTGGAAATCGACGAGGAATTTATCATTTCTAATATAGGGTTACCTACCACAGGCCAACGTTGGTTCAAAAATTGTAAGGTCGAGGAGGTTCCATGGACACTGTTGTTCCTCTCGCGCAAATTCACCTCTTGTGACAGAGGTATGCCCATCTCTGCACTTAAGCCACGATGGCATGATACTTTGATGGTAGTCAAACAATTCGTGACCTGTGAAGGTCTATACAGACTCATTTTTCTCTACCACCTGCGTTTACTAACGAATTTTATGGGATACTCGTTGAATATGCCCTTTTACTTTCAGCGCAGCCTATATAAAATGTCCAAAAGGTTTAAAAGGCATAAGGCTGACAACATCCTGTTACACCATGGGCTTATCGAACTTATCATCGTTTATCACTTGAGTTCGCACGATGATAGCTGGAGAGCTTTCATCGCTCGTAATGGTTTCGATGACACAGACCCTGTCCAGGTTGACAAGCCTGTGGTAATAGAAACCAAGGCCGAGCCACATGTGCCCTTCCATATCCTATTTCCCTCTCCTAAACCCTCGATCGACCCTTAGGTTGACTTACCCGACGCCATAACTGAGAAGTTTGAAACTATAAAGAAACCCGTGAGGAAAAATCCCAAGGCAAACCCTACTTCTAATGCCAAGGGTGAAAAGAACGCTCGGCTTATTTCAAGAATGGCCAGGAACAAACCGAAATCCTCTGATGAGTCAAAGTCTATAATCCTTAATGAGGATTCTGATTCTGACATTGAACGTTTCTTAGCCAGCGAGTACCCTTACTCGTAGGGTTTATGCCCCGAACCACCTTATGATTTCGTGACAAATCTTCCCCCTTGCCTGAAAGATAATCCTAGCTACCTTGGTATTAAATTTCCTAATGAAACCCTCAGCCATATGTCCAAACCCTCGCCTTCCCTTACAAAACCCAAACAGTCTTCCTGTGACTAATGTGATTTATGGTTGGAACGATACTACATTGATGTTCCCCTTCTCTAATCGAAAATTCAATCACTGGAAGATGAAATTGCAGTGTTGACCAATCAAAGAGACAAGCTCCAAGCAACTGATAAAAAGTAGAAGACACCAGGCTCTATCCTTTTCAAGAATGTTGAATCGGCCACAGCTGTTATCAACTCCAAATTGGCATGATCAAGCCGTCTCGTCGTTGTACAGGTATGATTTTGATATCATTTTAGTTCTGTGAATGACCATGAGTAATATAGTGATTGGAATTTGGTTCTCGAATAGCTCTGTTTATATTTCAAAATGGCTCTGTAACTATGTGTTCATCCTGTATACATTTCTCTTTGCTAAAATAAATGAAATTTCATTTTGGATATATGATTTGATCATCCCCAGTTTAGGCACCAATAGATTTCATTCGGATTTGATTGGTTTTAGTTTGGATTTGATTTGATTGTTTGATGGTTTGCTTTCGAATGGATTGGTTTGTATCCGATTTGAAAAGGAAGTTTTTCATGCTCAAATTAGAATACGATCATGTTTGGATTTGATTTTGTTATGGTTTGTATGTTGTGATTGGAAAACGATTTCAATGAGTTTGGTTGTTACATACGTTGTTTTATATAATTTCAAAGCTGTAATACAACCCTGATCGTTTCCAATTTGAGAATAACGACTCTGTTTTCACGGAAATAATGCTCTCATTTAAGACTGTGAAAATAATATTCGCGCCCGAATCGTGGAATGATTTTGAGTCATAACAACTATGTGAAAGCCTTAGCTGTTCGATTCACTCTTATTCTGAGTTGGCAAGATTGTTCTATGAGTTGAATTTGGATTATAATTGATGCTCTGTTCGATTTTAAATTTGTAAAACGAATTGGTCAAACCCAGTTATAATTTGTTTGATTGGGATGACTTTTGTCAATCGATCTTGTTTACCCACTGTGCAATAACAAACGATTGGATATCTATTACGAACTCTGTTACTAATTGATTGGTACTATTATGATTTCATTTACAGTTACGAGTCAGTTAATATTTAATCCGTTCTCGGCCTGGACCGTTTGTTATACAGTTATGTTGATTTGGAAATGATCTTGTTGGAATCGATCGTGTCTCTTGTCTAAGAGGCAGCGTAACAATTTCCTGTGATTTGTTTGATTATATCGGTTTCAATTGACATCAAAACGATTTCACGACTGTTGATTATTATTCTGTTGACCCGACTTTGTGGTAACAAAAGAAACAGAGTACACCTATCTCTGTATTCGGGTGAATGATTTTGATCCTGTTTGATTTCAAATGGTATAATAATTTCAAATTAAATGATTCGTTTTCAAACAACTATTGGATGATAATTTAATTTAATTCTTTAAAAATATTTTTAATCGATTTTAATGTTGATTCTGTATCTTATTTAGACTAGCTACATAATCGCAAGATTCTGTAGGTAGTCTATAGAATTAGATTTTCATTATTTTCTTAATAAAAGATCCTTCCAACTTGTCTATTTTGGGCCCTTTTCAGGTGAATTTGAATTGCATGGGACATGATGGACAGTCTAGGGGATATTTGTGTGTTTAGTTTTATTGTAGTTTCTTAGTTTAGTTAAACTTGGGATATCTTCCCAGATTTATGTAAACAGTTTGATAACTTCCACAGGGAGGTTTTACCCTGTGGAAAACTTATAAATACTTCTTATTTTTTGTAATAAAGGGCATCCTCACTTGTGGGAGAACCAGGCTATGGATTCCTAATGCAAACTAAGACAGAAGTTGATGTTCTGCTACAACTTTCGCTTTCATAATATCAATCTTCTGTTTCATGTTTATGTTTATCAATTTGCATTTGATTAGTGACTACTTTAGCTATCATAGTCTTTTGCAAAGTGATATGATTTAATTAATATGATCCATGTATGACTTCTTTCATTAATCGAAAACACAACAATTAATTGTTCAGTTAATGAATGACAAATTTCTCTTCTTCATCAATTGAATTATTATGTATAAGTCTTTGCATACAGGTTTACCTAATTGTTAAGATTTATAAATTATATGATTGTTGTGATTTTTATGTCTTGTTTGTCCTGTAAACAAACTTAAAGATCACTGCATCTATTGTTTACGAGAAGCTTCTGGATTATTCGGTGCGGGTTTCCTCCCTCCGATCAGCTTAGAAGATCATCATACACAAGACAAATCTGGGGCGTTTCTCCAGGTCAGTTTGTGATTTATTTTCATTAGTATTTTTAGTATAATATTAGTAGTTTAGTTATATATGTGTTTAGTTAGATTTTTAGTTAGAATTATTATATTAGTTGTTTAGTTTAGTTAGTTTTGTTTTATTTCTTGTTCATAAAATCATAAAATCAACAAAAAATACCTTTCCCTGTCTAAGGACAGATTGCAAACGAGTTTTTTCAGGTTTTATTTAAATCTGTGAATTGTAGATATTGTACATTTTGTGAATAAGTTATATTTCAGTTAGTAGTTAGATAGTTAATTAGTAGTTAGTAGATTGTATTTATAGAATAGTTAGATTAGTTTAGTTTGTTTAATAGTTAGTTTTAGTTAGATTAGTTTGTTTGTTTGTTTTATTTGTTTTTAGTTAGATCTGTTTGTTTGTTTGTTTTATTTGTTTTTAGTTAGATTAGTTAGTTTAGATTAGTTTTCTTTTGTTTTCTTAGGACCTTAGATCATCTAACAGATCCGTAAACTCGTCAGGGTGGTTCATCCCAAACGACTTGGGTTATTAGACAACCCCGGACCGGTTCCACTCTCTCAGTTGACGGACGGTTGATTTCGTCGGTCAACACCCCCCTAGGCTATGTCCAAAAAGAAATAGCTTCTTTATTATTCATATTCAAGTCTCTACACTATGCGCATTACATTAGAAGTGCGTAAATGCACATATATAGGTGAGGCTCACCAGTGTCGCACCAATCCAACAACTTGCGACCTGACCCTAAGTTACAATCCATAACTTTGTCTGACTCAAAACTAACTCCTCAATTCCCAACCAAAACTAGTAACTGTGACTGATAGCTCATCCAAAAACATGATACCTCTATCTTCCTTATACATAACATATTTATACTACAAAAATTGGGTTAAACCCATTACATCATGACCAAAACCCTAACCCTAAGTGGATTAAATTTGTTCACATTAAAACCTCCTATGCACGGTTGGTCCTCGATCCAACCATTTCCTCGTCACGCTTCCCTTATTTCCACCTTTAACTCTTCCTCTTCCTCACGATGTTTTTCCCTATTTCCCGACATGCTACTTTCCCTTCCTTCTGATGCACTGCTTTTCCTTGACTTCTGGTGCACACTCCATTTGTGGTCCCATTTATAATTGTCTTCCAAAATTGTTTTGCATTTCCCAAAAATATCATGCTCCAACACATGACAATGGAACCAAAGTGTTGTAGTCGAGGTAATAATGAAAAACATTCAAGGAGAGACTACATCGTGAAGAACATCAAGAGCATACACAACCTAACAAAGAAGAGATAATTTAGGGAAGGATATCCATCTGAGTCTTTATTCTATTTTCATGGGTATTTGTACAATAGAGAGATGGTTGGAGCAGTAGTATCGTAAGGAAAAACGTCTCTCTTGGAGGCCTAGCATCACCATTTAGGGCATGATGTCACCCTTAATCAAGGTTTATTTCATGTCATTTTAAAATTTTAAGTTGTAAAAGGACAAATAGAGGAGGTCGACCTCCCTAATAAGACCTTGAATAAATAAATTTCTTGATATTTCATTTTCATAACACAACCGACTTGAGGATTACATACTCTTGGCTGAAATTTTCACCCTACTTGGGAAAAATTCTTTATCTCTCTCTTGTGCTATGTAGATACTTTACTTGTCTATTGGAGGAAGAAACTAAGGTGTTATCTCTTGTTTCTTGTCTCTTTTCTATTATGGTGGAATGTTCTTGGTAAATAAGGGTTTTTCTTTCTATCTCTTGGAATTGGTAAGGAATTTTTTTCATATTGTGTTATTTCTTCTTGTTTCAAGGTTATTTTGGTCTAAACCCTTGGAGGAGGATAAGGGCATACACCTTCCACCAAGATCTATCATCATTTCCATCGAATAAACCATTTTTCAAAGGTTGCTACAAGGAGTAAAAGGGATTACACCCTTGTAGATTTCCCTTGCCAGGTTTTGTTTGCTCCAGGGAGTAAAAGGGATTACACTTGTAGAGAAGTAACAAACCATAACTATTACATAATAGAATCCATTAACCCAATTGATAAGGCACTATTCTACTTGCATCAGAGATATAATATTTTTGTATTGGTATACATGAAATATTTAGATATTGCAATTGTCTAAGTTGGATTTGATTCTACATTCTATAAGCCTTCTTGTACCCCATGGGCATCTTGATTAATTGTATTTTCTATTACGAATTAATTCTACAACCATTAGGGATTCTGAAAAACCATCTTTCTTTAATCTATTGCTCACCATTCTAACACTAAAAATTACTTGCAAGATTCCATATTTTTTTGTTTTCTAATTTGTCCATGACCTGTGGGACTAGCCTATGGCTAAGAAACCGCTACCCAGGGGCATATAAGCCATCAAAATCACTCGGGGATTGCACTCAATCTAAGCCACACCAACCCTTAACATGGTTGGATATTTTTTCCCCGAAGGTTTCGAGCTAGTGACTTTAACATCACAGAGTGCCTTAATAGCACACTCCATCACTAATTGTCCTACACCTCAGGGACTTTGCAAGCTTCCATATTCAATCTACTAGTTGTTAGCTTTTTTTTGGGTGGATTGTTTGTTGATTTTGGTGGATAGAAGTTGTTTTTGTAGAATTTTTCTACTACAACCATTTGGATATCATAGAAACTTTCTAATAACATCATATAACAACCCTATAAACATGACCAAATTGTTTCTTTAATTATTGGAAGTTTAACTAGTCATTTCTAGCTTTGTTTTCATTATCTCGTACTTGTTTTTGGTGGTTAAATTTGCAACTATTAAATTCGTTAATTGTTGATCAATATATTTCTATATTTTTGCAATTTTGGGACAACAAGGTTTCTTGCTTCATTCCCCTTGATTAAAGTCTTCATTGATCATATTTTTTCTTGTTCCACATAGGGATAACATTGTTTTGCATGTTTCTAACACCTGGAAACCATTCACCTTCTTACAAGACTCATCATCAAGCCTATATTCATATCCAAATTTTACCTATAGGGGTGCTTATTCATCATCATATCAATTTCCATCTCAATCACCCTACAGTCATCGAGATTCACCCCTTTTGGTGATTTCATCATCACTAAAGTGAGGGGAGTGTCTATCTAAGGTGACAATGGGTAGGTACTCCTGTAGTTGTCTCACCTTTATGGTTAAGGTTGGGATTTTACCAATCTACAATCCACGTGATAACACATATTACAAAATAACTGATTTGTTGTTCTATGAGAGAATCATTCAAAAATGGTGTTGTAGTCATGGGGAAAGAAGGAGAAAGTTTCTAGTAGATCCTTACATAGAGAAACACAATTTATAGAATCATATTTAGAAGCACACAAGTATATAGATAGACATAAACAATAGTGGGAAAAACATCAAAGAGTTTTATTATATGTGGCCAAAATAACATCTGTCTTTCCATTACATGGTAATGTTTATATACATGTGATGTACAATTACTAGTCGATTACATTCCATAGTTGTCTCATTGCTCGACTCTAATTGTCTATTTTACTAACTTCTCTAACTGACTAATACAGTTGACTTGACTGGGGGGTCTAGTTATTATAGACGACTAGCCCCTACACCATCTCCCCCCCTCTCATTTCCTTTCTCATCCTAAGCAAGAGGGAGTTGTGAAAAAATTACAAAATTACAAAATTTTATAATGTGTCCTTCTTTTGAGGATATTACAAAATGAGAATAAGAAAGATAAAGAAGGGATATAGTTGGTTTTGCATGTGGTTTATTCATATATTTGTTTTTTGCATGTTTGTGTCCTAAGGAATCTCCCATTTGTGCATCTACACACCAACTAGTAAGGGCGTTGTTGTTTTATGGAATATGTGACTCTTCAGACCCTTCAATAATGATTTATGGCATTATTGATTGATAACTGGAAACTAGTATGCTTGATTCATATGGTGCAGTATTGAAAAAATGAAATTCTTTCCGAAAATATGATGGTTCCTCTGACTGCTCTATAGGTGCCTGTGGTAACTTTACAAATGTTGTTTGATAGATGGTTGGGGATGACTGCAGAAAATGCGAAGAGAAAATTTTCCATTCCTCAACTGAATGTTGTGACTCTATTTTCATTGTCTTCATTTGACTTAGAAGCATTAACTTCTCTACTAAAGGTGCTTCATTTACCGAGGTCGATTATGAGTTGACAGTTTCTTTTGTTTCCTCAGTTTTTTCTTTTATCTTGTCGAGGTGATTTATATATTGGTATGTTATCATATGAGATTTTCTTGCTTCTTGAGCCATTCTCTTTATTCTCATTTCAATTCTAGATCGACTGCTTTTTATATTTTTAACTGCATGGAGATAACTTGCTTGGATTTTTCATCAGTAACGAAAATTTGGGCTACTTCCAAGTCAGAAATTGCAGTTTTATGCACTTTAAGGTTGTTGTATGCATCAAAGAAATATGTGCATCAGTTGTTAAGTAATGTACTTAAAATGGTTGCCTATGACCTATCCCTCTCGACTTGGTATTGAATCCTCTTGAACTTTTTCATTTCATATTGTAAAATTTTTGTTGTCTATTGGGCAAGTCTCTCTTGGTTATTTCTCAATTTCCAACTACTTTGTTGTTTTAGATTCTTGTTTTATTGCCTCAGATGATAGATTTTTGCTTGGTTATTGGCCGATGTTATTATTACTGAATCAATTAACGTTTTTATTGTAGCTAATGGATCCACACCTTATGTCTATTGTTCTAGGACCAATTTTTATTTTGCTTAATTTTTCAGGTACTTAGACTCTTCTTATAATTTTATTTTATTTTATGCAAACTTCCCTATCAAATTTCCACTAACCTGTCACAAGATATTTGTCCCCTAAAGGGCATGCTTCCATAGAATTTATCTCCTTGCAATTATTTTTCTATCCAACATTTTCATTTTTCATTGTTTCATAAATCCTTTTTACATCATCATGAATCCCTTCTGGAAACCTCGACATCCCCCTCCAAGTTCTATACAATACAACATTTGCATTCCTTCTAATAAGGTGTAATTCATATCATTGGTTTGTTGTTGATCACAACATTATGCCCGATGGAGCAATAAATGTAGTTCATGGTTCCAGATCCTCAGTGGAGGAAATTTTTCAAATATACCTTCATTTTTATAGTGTTGTACTTCTTGTTGACCATATAGGTCTATTCAATCATCATGCGACAAATTTCAATTGATCTACAACCTTAAAATTTGTTGTGCTTCTATGGGATGCAAAATCACAATAGATAATATTGCAATATTGTTATATGGACCAAATGGGAATCCAAAAAAGTTTATGCCATTCCCTTTTAATTGATATCAATATGGTGTACCTGGAATACAAGAATATTGCAATTAGTGTTCATTGTTGCATCTGATCCAACCTACTCGATTGGATCTAATACTAGCTTCGAGACTTACTGTGACTGGCTAACTATCTTGTTACTTGCTCTTGTAATGGAAAAATAGATGAAAATGGAATAAGTGTTTCAAGATTCGATTCATCCTCCTACTAGTGCTACAAATAGATTAGTAAAGTCACCTTTAAGTACTTCAATATTCCAAAACCTTCATCTTCAGTGTAATTAAATTTTAGTCTCTAAAATTTCTTAATTCAAGAGAAAAATAAAATCATTTACTCTAGACTTTTCATCAATCAACAAATAATTACATAAATTCATGGAATTAGTATGTTTTGTTGGATAAATTGAGTACATGTACCTATGAGTAAATCATTTTTTATTTTGTGGTCTTATCTTCCTCATTGTTTTTTTTTGTGCTACATAAATAAGTTCCAACTACAGATCACTCATCTTATGACACATAAGGTTTTTTTTAAGGGGAGGTTCTTTTTCGAATTTTTGTCATTTGTCCTTATCCAATTAAATGTTGACACCTATTTGACACATTGAAAACCATTACATGATGTCTCTGTGTTCAACCATTTTGTAAATGTGTTGAACCTTCACATAATAGATCTAGCTAGAAAATGCTACACACATTTGTAGAGAGAAATTGAGAAAGAAGAAGAAGGAGGGAGAGAATAGAAGAATTCTCATTAACCATTATGAATAATGAATAATTGACACATGATATACTATGTATAACTCAATGAATGCACACTGGAGGAGAACCAATGCGCCATAGTGGTGGTATAGAGTGATCTAGACACACACCAACAGTGACGGGAGTGAACTACCACCTAGTCTAGTCTCTCAGGAAGTTACGAGAGTGAACTGCCACCTAGATGAGTTAACTAGTCAACTAGTCTGTGGTTAATTGACTGAACATAGAGTGGTGAGGAGTAGATCAAGGAATCAATGGTAATGCACCAATCTAGTGATGATCCCAAGGAAATTTCTCATTATCACAATGGTGATCCCAATGTTACATGGTGACAAAACCAATGCAACATCTAAACTCAACTCAACTAGTCAAATTGAAGTGTCAATTGAAAGAGAATATTCTCCCCTAAAATATAGGAGACTTGATAATGACTAATTATGAATAATAAACAAGGAAAAACCTTAGGAAAAATAAATCCTAGGTGTGTGTGAAGTAAGTCCACCACCCCCCCTGAACATCACTATGGTGAAAATAAAGAATGGGTCCCAACAACAAGGCCATGTTTGGTACCCAAATACAAAAGATACACTGAAATAAAGTGAGGAAATAAGGAAAACCTCATGGGAAAAACCCCCCCTCAAGGTACACTGCTTGTAAAAATAAGAACTACAATTTCTAGGGAACTGTGTCCTTCACTCCAAGATGACTTCACAGAAAATGGAACTTCTTCTCAGTGAAGGTATTGGTGAAGATATTTGTCATCTGTTATGTTGAAGGACATAACTGTAGGTCGATGATACCCTCATGTACTAAGTCTCATATGTAGTGCATGTGGATCTCTATGTGCTTCATTTGCTGCCTCTGAATTGGATCTCTATAGAACTTTAGAGATCTCTAGTTGTCACACTAGATGATGATCGTCTGATGAAATCAAATGCCCAACTCAGTTAGAAAATGTTGTAGCCACATAGACTAAATGGTTATGTTAACTACCCCTTTGTACTCTTCCTCGACTAAAGATAGAGAAATGGTGGCTTTCTTTTTTCTCGACCAACAGATAGGCCCAGAACTAAGACTGACTGAGAAACTGGATGTGGACTTGTGATCAGTGTTATTGCCATCCCAGTCGGAATAAATAACTCGATGAGATATTATGTAGAGTATGTTTCATAATGAATCCCAAAGGTGATGGTGCCATGTACGTATTGAAGGATATTCTTTGCAACCTTCCAATGTAGCTCATGCGGCTCCTGCATGAACTTGGAAACTGCACCAATTTCATAGGAGAGGTCTGGTCTGGAGTGTGTGAGATACAACAATCTCCCCACTAGTTGTCTGTATAGTGTGTTGTCAACCAGTGGAGTCTCCCCACCATCCTCAAGTTTGACTCCCGATGGGAAAGTAGTCGGATAAGACTTGGAGTCTGTCATGTGAAATATCTCAAGGAGATCTCATGCATACTTAGTTTGAGACATTTTGATTCTCGATGCATCCTGATTGATCTCGAGTCCAAGGAATAAGTGTAGTGGACCCATTTCCCTCATCAAAAACCTGTCATTTAGAATCCTCTTGACCGCAACAATCGATGATCCAGGTAGGATTCCATAGGAGTCATCAAAGTTTTGTGACAACAGGTAGGAGTCCATATTGGCATATCATTCCCTCAGAGCCTGCTTGAGGCCATAAAGGGACTTCTTCGGTTGACAAACTAAGATGAGTCCTGCATAAATCCCTAGGGATTCTCCATATAGATCTCCTCAGAGATATCACCATGAAGAAATGCATTCTTCACATCCATATGGTGGACTTCCCATACCATGGATTCCACAATGGAAAGTGCCAATCATATGGAATCCATATTTTCTACTGGAGCGAAGGTCTCATTATAGTCAATACCATGCACCTACTGAAATCCTTTGGAAACAAGCATGGATTTCTATCTTCTAATATGTTCATCTGTTGCACTCTTGGTCCTATAGATCCATCTTCATATGATAAGTTTTATCTCAGAAGGAAGGGGAACCAGATCCCAACTCTAGTTCTCGAGGAGGGAGTTGTACTCTACCTACATGGTAGATTCCCAAAAGGGATTTCCAACAGCCTCGTCGTAAGACTGTGGATCTGAAGATTGAACCAAGAAAATATTATTGGAGGGACATGGTTCAGTGGTAGTGAGTGCAATAGGAGGCTCCTAGAAATTAGATTGATTCCTCCTAATATTGGTTGGATCACCAACGAGATCCCTTGCATCCTAAAGAGTAGTTTGTGCGCACTTGGGCCTCTCCTCTAGTTTTGCAACTGCATCTAGATGCTCTAAATCTGCATATGAATGTATTGACTCTGAATCTTATTCATCTGAGTCCTCTAAATCAAAACTCTCATCTGAATAAGATTCGGCATGTGCATGCTCATCATCTTGGACAGGTGGAAGAATGAAGGTGTCTTAATGTGGCTGCTAAGGTACATGAGAGACACTTTCCTCAAATTGAACACTATGCTTAATGATGATTCGGTCCAAGGAAATATAAATAAACCTATATACCTTCACACCATCGGGGTATTCAACAAAAATACACTCAGTTCTCTATGGATCAAGTGTCTTCCTCTTTTTAGAGGGAATTCAGGCCCATGCACATGAACTAGAAATGTGAAAGTGGGTCACTTCTGGTTTGAGGCCGCTCCAAGCCTCATAGGGGGTCTTATCCTTGAAATAACTATGGTAAGATCTATTTTGGATGTATGTTTCACAATTAAGTGCTTTGGCCCATAGTCTCTGTGGTAGTGACTTTGCATGAAACATGCAAGATGCCATCTCCTTTAGAGATTTTTTTTTCCACTCAGCAAATTCATTTTGTTGTGTAGTATAGGGAACTATGTGTTGCAACTGAATCCCTACCTCATGGAAAATATTATGGATCTGATGATTGGCATACTCTTCCCCATTATCATCTTGAAGTACTTTGATCTTATTTCCAGACTGTGTCTCAACTAGCGATTTGAAATATTTGAGGTGTTGAAAGACCTTGGATTTTTTCCTGAGAAAGTAGATCCATATAAAACGTGAGAACTCATCAAAAAAGATGAGAAAAAACCTCGCTTTATTGACGGATGGATGCAAAAATGGATACATAAGTTCACTGTGGATCATATCTAAAGGTGCAGAATCTCTTAGAGACTTTCCTTTGTCGAATTTCTCTTGAGGGTTTTTCCCGAGAACACATCCCTCACATACTCCACTGGAAAAATGGATGTCTATTAGACCATCAACTGATATTTTCTTGCTAGGTTGTTTCATTTATTTGAAATTCAAATGTCCAAAACTTTCGTGCCATATCCTACTACTTTCATCAACATGAGTAAGCAGTAAAGCAGATTTAGGTTCAATGAATTTAGAAAACGTATATTGTTAGGTGTTTTATATGTACTAAAAAAGACACTAAACTACCCTCAATTAAATTTTCAACTCGGGGTAAGTAAACTTAGAGTTGTAGCAAAATATATGCCAAAGGTAGAAGGTTGGTAGGAGTGTAGACTAACTAAGGAAAGCAGCTATCTAGGGATAATCTACTCAAGCAAACCTATCTAATGAACAAAGCCTACTAAGCAACTTGAAACTAGGTAACCTAAGTACTTTTGGGCCAAGGACTGATGGATAGTTCCTAAGAAAGAAATTAAAAACTCTATTCAAAGAAAACTAGTTCATGACAATGGCAAAGGTAAACTACTAAGCATACTAAGCAAATGATGAAAGAAAACTACTTTTAACTTGCCAACCTACATTCAATGAGAAACTACCCTATGAAAGAAATTAAATAAGAAAGTAAGAAAAAACACCTATCTAACCTATTAAAGCAAAGGGACAAGTAAGAAAACACACCTAACTAACCTACTAAAACAAAAGAGCAAGTAAGAAAAAACAACCAAAGTAAATATGCAAGTAAGAAAAGACTTCTCATTGAACAACTACCTAGCCTAAGAGGCAAGTGAACTAAATGCCTAATGCAAAACTATTTCTCTTGCATGAAAGGAACTTTAAATTCTCAATGCAATGCATGAAAGGAAATCTATTCTATTGAAAGCAAGAAAGACTATCAACTAAACTTATGAAAACAAGAAACCATCTCTTCTAATCTACGAAAGCAAGAAACTATATTTAATCTATGAAACACTCAAATGTAATGTTGGTGGTTGTGTGAATGCCTTCAGTGGTGACAGATGATATCTTGATGACACTTGACAACAAAGGACAGTTCTAATGGTATAAGCTCAATACTAATTTCAATGGCAAATTGAAAGGTGTGAAGTAAACAGTCCAATAAAAACTTAGCCATGATAAAAGTAATGTTAAATACCCTACATATTCATGTATAAACCATCAACATCATGATGAGATCATCATTATCTAATTAAGAAATTCAATTGTATCTTAATCTTGTTGATATTGAGAGGGGGGTGAATCAACATCAAGTACAAATTAAAACATTTTTCAACTTAAACCATTCAACTATATCCAATGAGCAATGAACAATAGTATAATAGTTACACCAATACACCATAATACACCATGCACAATATATGAGAAATAATTAATAGTTTATTGTTCAAGGGAAGTAATGACTTCCAAAGGTAGCTACAGCTTCCAAATGTAGAGG
>JZKD02S1779326.1:182726-195994 GCA_000966675.3 Picea glauca | reverse complement strand
TGGAGAAAGGAGGGACCCAAGTCCCCTTTCTTCTTTGCGTGTCTTTGGATTTCATCAACAGATCAACTTATACATTGGTGATATTGGTCCATTTGTCTCTATTTTTCATTTGTTTCATATGCTCATAGTTTTTAATTGTTTTATTTTAATTTTTGTTTATTGCTTTGTTGTTTTTCTTTCTAACCTTTTACCTTACAGCTGTCATGCCCAGGAGAGCCCAACTGGGCATGTAAGCACTCTTAATTTTCTCACACAGTGACGAATTGGGTGCAAACAGTATTGTTTCGGCAAAGAGGGATTTTGTGCAAGGGAGTTTGGAGTTTTTGGCGAGTGAGGCTTGGATGGAGAGATAGTTTTTAGGCTAAGTGGCTTTTTGTCAGTCTTAACTGTCAAGTGAGGATTTGCAAACTGGTAGATAAAGGCATCCCAAATTTTCTCCTACTTCTCTAGTTCGGTAAGAATGAGGAGTTTGATCAAACCGTGGTGGAAGAGACTATTGTGGGGGTTGCTCACATTTTTCCTCACTTGAGAGGACATTTTCTCCAAGCTTTTGAGAAAATAAAAGGGAAAGTTCAAAGGTTTATTGAACAAAAAATGAGCCAGCAATCTAAAGTGACAATCTTTGAAGGTGGAGTATCTACCTTCACATGTAATTAACCTTGTGATGATGATAAGGGGATTGACCAATTCTGGCTTTATCCACTCCTTAGCATACTCTTTCACTCCTGAAATGCTCTCCAATTTGGTCTTAAACACCTTGTTGTAACTTGAGCATGACAATTGATGATTCTTGAACCACCTATCTCCCATTCTTGGAAGTTTGTTGTAGCAACAATTGACTCTTTTGTGACTGCAAGATTGAGAGACACTAGATGTTCTATCTTTCCATCAAAACCAACTACAAATTGCATAGAAATATTGTCATCATGGCCTTGCAAACTCGACAGAAATGGTCCCTAGCCAGCACACAATAACACTTCCCTACACTGTGTGAATTTTGGAATGGAAAACAAGTCTGCATAGGAGGATGGTTCATATTTCTTGGGCATTGTGACAGAGTTTGAATTCACCAAGCAAGGGTGAAATCGAGCCACAAAGAGACACCAATTGGGCGCGGTCTGAGTGCAATTGGAACAGAGGGAAAGTTTTACCAAGCAAGGGTGCAAGAAGGCCAAGAAATGGCATGGGTTTAACAGAGTCTAAGTGCGATTAGAATAGAGGAAAAATTCGGCAAAGGTTGGGCACGATTCCTTAACATAGGGTAGAGAAAATGGCCAGGGTAAATGAAACAATAGAGTGCCTAGCTCGATTTTGGATGCTCTTATGATGGAGTACGTTTCCCACATGTGCACACGAGCTGCCATGTGTGGGAGATTCGAATTTGATGGCAAGCTTGGGAGCAATGGAGTGGTGCGTACTTAGATCAATGTCCAAGCCTTTTGACTTGGACATTTAATCATAACCATATGAAGCATATTTTAATCAATGCCTGTAACAAATTTAAGTAAATGTGATTGAATTCTAGTTCCCTAGAATCTAGGACAGTTACTGGTATGCAATTCAATGGCACTTCAAACGACACTTTAAATGGAATTGCATCCGAAACCTCATCTGATACTTCATATGGTACCCCTGTGTTAAGGGCATTTTTGCCTCTTTTAATGGACAACCTGCAATTTTGAAGTGTTTTTGACAACCATAGTGGTTAATGAGCAGAGGCAAAGTGCTCCATGCTTACTCATTCTTCTTGTATATGACATACAGTGTCAAAACCTATAATGAACGGGTTATAACAAGTGTCAAAACCTATAATGAACGGGTTGTAATGAATGATAAACCAATAAAGAGTGTTTTGTTAAGCATGAGTTCAGTAATGTATATCACACAGGAGTTAAGCATTTAAAAATAACATGACTATCAATGTAATAACCTGTATCATGGTAATAATACAAAAATTCTTACAAAGACTCCTTTCTCTAGGCAATGATCATTTGTCAGCTCATGAACCCCTCCCCCACACCTAAGTATTGTGACACCTCACAATAAAAAGTATAGGAAACTAGTCAGTATCCCCCAATAGCCGAAGATTTACAGTATGTCAAGTGTAAAGATGAAATTTCACAGATTGGTTCGACGAGACAGTTAGGAGATGGTCCCACCTATAACATAAGAGATCCTATATATAGATAAGAAGAGGTAGGCAAGAGAGTTTCAAGATAGTCTTAGAGTCATTTCCCAATGGAAAATTGATGAGATTCATTAACCTTAGCTTAACCACACATACTCCATGTCAGCTTTGTCTGCAAGTAATGCCGTACATTATGACAAGTTTAGATTTATTATTTATTTTTGTCAGATCATCATCCTCACTAGGTAGAATGCCCCACTGCCAACAAGCCTGTTCAGTACTTCGACAGGTTTACCTAGTCATACCACAGGCTGATACCTGTTGCCAGCAGACCTGTTCAATATCTTGGTGGGTTAGCCTCTTAAACCCTTAGAGACTGGCCCTCCATCCTTTAAGATATTAGTATAAGATTGCTTATGCAAGAAGATGAGGGAACAACTCTGAAACAACTTTTTATTTCTTTTCTTTTTTAATTGGGAAGGTATTTATGTTAGAAGATGATGTTCTGTTATATTTTTTATTGGTTGTCCTAATGTAAGGGGTACTTAAGCAGACTTGGCCTATCTAAAGATATGATATAATCAAGCTATTTAGTGTGTAGTGGATGGTACCATTGAGAAATAATAGAAAGGTATCTCTAGGCTCAACTCATTGTCTTCTTTTGCAATTATGATGATGTTTCCATGACTAACTGCTAATTAGACTTCCTTGTTACTCTTTGATAAAGACACTTGACTTACTTACTCAGGTTTCTTGGAAAACCTGTATGAGAGACCTCTAGGCTTGATAGTTATGGTATCACTTCCTTATACATTGGTGAAGAGTTTCAAGAGAAACTGCTTTAGAATGCCTTAAAAATGATGATTTTGAAAAAAACATGGCTAATTAGAGTAAGTCACTATTCATTTGATGCTTTAACAGACACAAAATTCAAGTATAATAATTTTTTGATGAAATATCTTGAAACTGTGTACTCTTGGTGAAATAATTACTTACAGAAATATCTAGAATTGCCTTATTAACAAAATACAAAAACTATTTACATATATACAATAGGAAACTCATAAAAAATTTCAAGAACAAGGGGTGACTTCCCCATCTATTAAGGCCAATTCCTTTTCATCTGTCATGACCTGTAGAAGATATTCTCTAGAAATGGGCTTATGATAAAACTTAAGTCGGTGTCCATTTACCACAGACATGACTTTTCCATCGTCAATTGTTTTAATTTTTACAGCTCCATTGTCATATATAGTTTCTACCTCATAAGGGCCCAACCAACAGGTGGTAAGTTTTCCTCTGAAGGTTTTGAACCAAGAATCAAACAACAGGGCCCAATCACCAGGCTGGAAGTGTTTCTTTTTAATAAACTTGTCATGCCACTTGCTCCTCTAGTTTTGGACTAATATCATCCATTGGATGGAATCTCTCCTGATTTCATCCAACTCATTCAATTGTAGGGCTCGTTGCTTCTGAGCCTCATCCAGGTTCAATCCTAATTCTGTGGAAATACAAAAGGTCCTTACTTGGAATTATATTGGTAAAAGTACTTGTTTCCCATACACTAGCTCATAAGGGGTATGCCTAGTGGTATTTCTCTAGGTAGTTTCGTATGCCCACAAAGCCTCTGGGAGCCTATCAACCCAATCTCGGTGATGTAACTAAACAATCTTGGTCAATATGGCTTCTAGAATATTGTTTGTGGATTCTACCTGACCATTGGCTTGCGGGTGGTATGGAGAAGATTTACAATGTTTAATCCCATATTTCTTTGTTAGCTCTTTCATCATCTTGGAAGTGAATTGAGTTCCTTGGTCGATAAAAATTTCACGAGGGACACCGAAGCGGGTAAAGATGTCTTCATAGATAAATTCGACAACAGACTTTTTTGTGTCCCTGAATAGGGCTCTTACCTCTACTCATTTGGTGACATAGTCCATACAAACCAAGATATAGTTCTTCCTACGAGACATGGGTGAAATTGGTCCTACAAAGTCGAGGGCCCATTTTTCAAAGGGTTCTATCATAACTTGGGCCTGCAAAGGCATTTCATCAAATGATGTAGGTCTACCTATCCTTTGGAAACTATCACAACTTCTCACATACTTGGAAGAATCTTTGAAAATGCTAGGCCAATAGTAACCTGAATGTAATACCTTGTATGTTGTGAATTTGTTAGAGAAATGGCCACCACATGGTCCATCATGACAACTTCGTAGTATTTCAGGGACCTCGTCCTCTCGGACACATCTACGAATAATCAAATCAGGACCTGTGCAAAAAAGATCATGACCAACCCAAGAGTAATTAGCACTCTGTGTAATAATTTTCCTCTTTTCATGAGGCGACAAATGAGACAGTAAATTCCTAGTAGCCATATGGTTTTCCATATCTGCAAACCATGGGGTATTGACAGAAAGGGAAAAGAGATGCTCATCTGGGAAACTATCATCTACAGGGATGTCATCATCTTCATTCTTTATTCGAGAAAGAAAGTCAACTACTACATTATCCTTTCTAGGTCGGTCAAGGACAGTAATATTAAATTCTTGTAATAATAAGAGCCACCTAGTCACTCAACCATTAGTTATAGGTTTGTTCATGAGAAACCTAATGGAAGAATGATCGGTGTGTACAAATACTTCATAACCTATAATGTAATGACGAAACTTGTGAATAGCATGAACAACTGCCAAGAACTCTTTCTCAGTGTTTATGTAGTTCAACTCGGTAGGGGACAAGTTCTTTCTTACAAAATGAATGGCATAGGATTGTTGGTCCTCTTTTTGCACTAATACCCCTCTGATTGCAGCGTTGGAGGCATCAGTGGATATATGAAATGGGAGTGTCCAATTGGGCCCTCTAAGAATTGGTGCCACAGACAGCTTGGCTTTCAGGGTTTCAAGTCCAGTTTGACAATGCTCAGTCCAAACAAAATCAACATCTTTTATCAATAATCCAAACCTAGGTGCAACAATCTTTGTAAATTTTTCAATAAACCGCCAGTAATATCCGGCATGTTCAAGAAATATTCTCACCTCTTTCTGAGTCTTAGGGTGTGGAAGTCTAATAATGACCTCAATCTTTGCAAGATCTACTTTTATTCCTTCAGATGGAACATGATGTCCTAGAACCACTCCTTCAGTTAACAACATTTTGCATTTTTCATGAATTAGGGATAGGTTCATTTCCTGGCATCTAATGAGGACTTTTTCTAAGTTGTCTAAGGCTTCCTGGTAAGTGTTTCCATAAACTGTGAAGTCATCCATGTAGACCTCCACACAATCATGAATAAGATCAGAAAATATCCCTAATACTGCTCGTTGAAATGTGGTAGGAGCATTACACAATCCAAATGGTAAGACCCTATAGGCATAGGTGCCCCAAGGAAAAGTAAAGGTAGTATTTTCCTGGTCCTTGGGTGATATAAGAATCTGATTGTACCCATTGTACCCATCTAGAAAGGAGAAATACTTCTTTCCAGACAAGGTATCTATAACTTGATCAATGAAAGGAAGAGGAAAGTAGTCTTTCAGAGTGGCCTTGTTGAGTTCCCGGAAATCAACACAAATTCTCCATTTCCCAGTCACTTTCTTTGGAACCACTACAAGACGAGATACCCACTCACTTTCGGAGATGGGATAGATAAATTCGACATTTAACAACTTCTGGATTTCCTCCTTGACTATATCTTTGAGTGTTGGGTTCATCCTTCTCAGGGGTTGCCTAACAGGTGTTACTTCCCCCTGGGTATATATATGGTGGATACATGTGTTAGGGTGTATAACCTTCATGTCAGTGTATTCCCAGGCAAATTATCATGTTTGTTCTTTAAGGATATCTACTAATTGTTTCTATTGGTCTATATCTAGCCCGAAGTTTATATGTAAAAATTTGCCTGTACTAATCTCATAGGGCATAGTATAAGACATGGTAGACTCATCGATTTCAAAAATAAAAGATGTCGAAGACAAAATGGATGGATATAAGTGTTCTTGAAATTCTTCCCCAAACATGTACGCAAATTGGGGAAAAGACTGTGGAAAATCCACACATGTAATAGCATAAATGAATTGGTTTAGCACATTTTTTGGTGTATGATCCTGAAGTTCCCTTGCATGGTCACTAGGAAATACAGGTTCTTCCTAGTCTTCATTATTGTATGGAAATTCAAGCCACCATAGATTCTCCATAATAGGTTGAGCTGGAGGGTAAATTGTGAGCTTTTGGATAGAGAGACCATTTGAGATGGTCATTTCTCCTTCTCTACAGCCAATAAATGCATTGGTTTTGGCTAGCCAAGGTATTCCCAAGATAACGAGATGGCCTCGGGCAGGATCCTTTGAATGAATGAAAATAAAATCTACTGGGTACTCCCATGAGGCTAAAGTAACTATGACATCATTTAAAATTCCTTCATGTATAACCCTTGTCTTATCTGCTAATTCCAAAATGGTTGGGGTAGGCTGAAGATGAGGTTGTAATTGTAATTGTTCCAAGGTAGTAGTGGTCATAACATTGATGGTTGCCCCTAGGTCTATGAGAGTGTTTCCGATGGAGACCTCCTTAATGGTTATGGTCAATATGAGGTTTCCTGGATTCCCATACTTTGCTAGCTTTGGCTACTCTGATATGTACTCAGAGAGTCCTCCTACCAAATGTACTGTAGGAGGGTCCTCTTTCTTCCTACTTAGCTTCTTGATATACAATTCTTTGACTACCTTACTATAGATTGGAATGTATTTAATGGATTGAAGCATAGGAATCTTGACACAAATATTTTTCAATTCATTCAAAATGTCAAATTCCGGTCGGGTGGTAGGTTTCTTAATTACCAATCGGTCTAGATAAGGAGGGACCTTCGTAATTTGTGAAGGTTCATTTTAGGGAAGCTTGGGTTCTTGATTCTTCGATATAATAACATCTTCCCACCTAGTGTCATTTGTGGGTTGTTGGGTGGTTTCTTTTTCTTCTTCTTCCTGGATGACTACTGAAGGTCTCTTCCTATCTATAACTTTTCCCGATCTTAGTTGAATTTCTTGTAATGGAACAAGAGTAATGACATATGTCAGGAAGGCCTGCATCTCGACATTGTTAAGAGGTTGAGGGGGCTTATTATTGGGATTCAACACTGGCTGTGCCGGTAATAGTGTCGGTTTTGGGGAACTTGCATTTTGAAATTGGAGCGGCTTTTGTTGTGGGATAGGAGGTAAAGGTGGTGGAACGTAACCTGGCAGAAGCTGTGGAGTGTTTGATGAGAACCAAGGATAAGGATGGTTGTACATAGGGATGGGTGGAGCTTGAGGGTTTCCTTGGTTGTGTCCTCCACTCCATCCTTGAATCCAAGGATGTTGGTACTGAGTAGACCATTTTTTCCAACCTAGTGAGTTCCGGTATTGTTGTTGATAATAGGGTGGAACTTGGGACTATAGATTCGAGTATGTGGGTTGATTCCTAGGCTGCCATGGCCTCCTAGGTGCATAAGAAGACTCCCCAGGATATCCACTCCTATAGATGGCTAATAAACCGAGAAATGATGGAAATTTTTCATTCACATGGTCTTCTATACAAAAGCCACAAAATGAAATTTTATCTAATGGGCACTCCCTTGAGGAATGCTTCCTCCTGCATCTTGGGAAATATATGCTCATTGTTGCATTTTCCTCCTCCTATTTCTTTTTGAGTTTAAGGGTATCCAATTGGGAACCAATTGTTCTTAATATGTTAGTCTTAAAGTTTTATAAAAGGTTCCCTATCTCTGCACTCGTGATACCACTTGAACTAACTGGTTTTAAGCTTATATTGTAAGGGTCCTGAACATTCTTCCCTATTTTGGCTCTACTCCTTGAGTAGTTTTTACACATTTCACATATTTCAGCAAATGGTTTATGAGAAATATCACCTGATGCCATCAAGTTAAGCATCTCTAAATATTCTTTTGAAATTCCCTTAAGGAAAAGATCCCTAACTGCATCCTTTGGGAGGTCATGGTATTTTGACTTCTGGGAGATATAACTGAATCTTTCCATATAGTCTTCAAGGGTCTCGTCTTCTAACTGGTGGAATTTAAATATGTCATTATGAGACTCTTTGGTCTTGAAGTATTCTTGGTACTTATTAAGAAAGATGTCTTTCATGGAATCCCAAGACCTCATGCTAGATTCTCCCAATCCCATGAACCATCTTAATGCAGAGTCTTTGAGGGTGGTAGGAAATAGTTTTAATTTTTGGGCATCTTGCACATAGTTCTAGCTCTTGCACAAGATGTCAAATTCAAATAGGAAGGTGTCTGGATCTTCAATGTTTTTACCATAAACGGTAGGCAGTGCTGAGAGAGGAATATTCTTCATGTTGACATTTGGAGTGGTGTCTTAAATCAGAAATCCGAAGGTAGTTTCAGTTTGGTTTCCAGTTTCTTCTTCCTCCCCGTGTCTTACATTGTTATGGTCCCCCTGATCACACATGTTGGCTTGGTTTCCAAAAAGAGAGTACCTAAGTGGTTTTATCTTTGAAGGGAACAAAGTTTCTCTTTGATGAAAAGGTCTTCCTACTGATTGGATGTCTGGGACTCTACTTGAGCCGGATGAGATTATAGGTTCCAAAGTTTCTGTGTCAATTTGAGAGACAATTACATTGGCTGAGCTATCAAACAAAAGATTCACCTATTCAGGGTCTGTGATGTCCTTAAAATTAGAGTCCCCTGGTGGTGGTGTAAAAGAAAAGGTTGTATTGTTTGGTTCTCAGGAAGACTCGAGTGGTCTTGCCTCTTGTCCTAATATGATTGATGCTTCAATTTCTTGTTCTATAGTGCTCCCTGTGTTAGTCCCTTCATAGACTATTTTATCTCTTTGGGTTGAGCAAGCTCTTGTTTTTTGGTATCGGTCTGTGGATGTTATAAATGGAACGTTCCTTCCCCCAAAGAGATCGGAAGGAAATTTGGTTGAAAGGTATGATTTTTATTTAATGTATCTACCTTGTGGGTCTCTAGGCCTATTCATGAAAGAAAGAAAAAAACAAAAACAAAAAGATACCATTTGATTCCTAGGTCTATTCATGAAAGAAAATAAAAAGAAAAACTACTATTGGGTTTGGGGGAACCTACTATAGTAGATGTGCAAGTTCTTACCTTTCGTCTTAAAGTTCCCCCGCCGCCAAAATAATGATAAGGTCTAAGGATGATATAATTCCTAATTACTTCTTACCTTAAGACAACTCACTGGTAATGGCGCCAAAATGTTCGGTGTTTTATATGTACTAAAAAAGACACTAAACTACCCTCAATTAAATTGTCAACCCGGGGTAAGTAAACTTAGAGTTGTATCAAAATATATGCCAAAGGTAGAAGGTTGGTAGGAGTGTAGAATAACTAAGGAAAGCAGTTATCTAGGGATAATCTACTCAAGCAAACCTATCTAATGAACAAAGCCTACTAAGCAACTTGAAACTAGGTAACCTAAGTACTTTTGGGCCAAGGACTGATGGATAGTTCCTAAGAAAGAAATTAAAAACTCTATTCAAAGAAAACTAGTTCATGACAATGGCAAAGGTAAACTACTAAGCATACTAAGCAAATGATGAAAGAAAACTACTTTTAACTTGCCAACCTACATTCAATGAGAAACTACCCTATGAAAGAAATTAAATAAGAAAGTAAGAAAAAACACCTATCTAACCTATTAAAGCAAAGGGACAAGTAAGAAAACACACCTAACTAACCTACTAAAACAAAAGAGCAAGTAAGAAAAAACAACCAAAGTAAATATGCAAGTAAGAAAAGACTTCTCATTGAACAACTACCTAGCCTAAGAGGCAAGTGAACTAAATGCCTAATGAAAAACTATTTCTCTTGCATGAAAGGAAGTTTAAATGCTCAATGCAATGCATGAAAGGAAATCTATTCTATTGAAAGCAAGAAAGACTATCAACTAAACTTATGAAAATGAGAAACCATCTCTTCTAATCTACGAAAGAAAGAAACTATCTTTAATCTATGAAACACTCAAATGTAATGCTGGTGGTTGTGTGAATGCCTTCGGTAGTGATGGATTATATCTCGATGACACTTGACAACAAAGGGCAGTTCTAATGGTATAAGCTCAATACTAATTTCAATGGCAAAATGAAAGGTGTGAAGTAAACAGTCCAATGAAAACTTAGCCATGATAAAAGTAATGTGAATGAGATTTATTTTTGTCTTTATCTTTATATTTATGATATTGGTGGCTGCCATATTGCACAATAAGTGCATTCTCCTTTGGGCCTTTTATTTATCCCATCTTGATGAGCTTGGCTTGTTCTTGTGTCAGTGATTTGATCAAGTCCTCAAGAGAAGGCATCTTCTAGGTGGCTCTGAAGGACAATCTGACTAAATGGAATGTGGACACGAAAACAGATAATTCAGGACCAAGTTTGGAGAGAATGGTGAGAACCATTTGTTTCTCCTCCTTATATTTATCAAACCCACAAGCTTTGAGTTGCGACAACAAATCCTTGAATTTTGTAAACAAATCTTGGATATTGTCAAATCATTTTGGATCCAATGTGATCAGTTCCACCTCCATCATGTGTCCCCTCATATCATCTAGTTTTCCAAAGATCCCTTCCAAGGTGGTCCAAGATTCATTGGGAGTCTTACAGGAAGATATGTGAAAAAGGAGATCGGGAGAAATAAGACTGCAAATTGTTTTGAATGCTTCATCCATTCGATTTAAGTAATTGGATTTTTCTATGGTTGATGTCGGTTTTTTGTATTTATTCAAGGTTAACCTATAAAATCATTTAGTTCAGATATGTATGACTATTTTCTCCTTCCATTAAAAGTAGTTGTAAGGTGTAAGAATGAATTCTTTTTTGGAAATCCATCTTTCTGTTGTCTTCAATCTTTTGTACCTGCAAAACATTTTGGTGTATATTTTGCTTAGCAGTCTGTCAACTCTGATACCATGTAAATGTGTTGAACCTACATATAATATATCTATATAGAAAATACTACACACATTTGTAGAGAGAAATTGAGAAAGAAGAAGAAGGAGAGAGAGAGAATAGAAGAATTCTCATTAACCGTTATGAATAATGAATAATTTACACATGATATACTCTATATAAATCAATGAATGTGCACTGGAGGAGAAAAAATGTGCCATAATGGCGGTCTAGAGTTATCTGGATACACACCAACAGTTATGTGAGTGAACTGCCACCTAGTCTAGTCTCTCAGGCAGTTACGGGAGTGATTTTCCACCTAGCTGAGTTAACTAGTCAACTAGTCTTCAGTTAACTGATTGAACATAGAGTGGTGAGGCGTAGATCAAGGAATCAAGGTTAATGTGTTAGTATGGTGATGATACCAATGAAAGTGCGCATTATAATGGTAATGATCCCAATGTTGCATGGTGACAAAACCAATGCAACATCTAAACTCAACTCAACTAGTCAAACTAAAGTGTCAACTGAAAGAGAATATTCTCCATGGAATATTCTCCCCTAAAATATAGGAGACTGGATAATGACTAATTATGACTAATAAACAAGGAAAAACCTTAGGAAAAAGAAATCCTAGGTGTGTGTGAAGTAACTCCAACACGTTGGTGGCACCATCATCTTCCTTTGCCACCAAATCCAACTGTTATTCGCCTCTTCCATCAAATTAGATAGAATGAATGAATGGGTGGAGTGTTATGGCTACCATCATATAAACAACACCACCTTGAAATGTCATAACGAGCTTCAAGTTCAAACTAGCATGGAATGTTGGATTTTATGGTACACCAAAATCATATGATAATTTGTTTTTGATAATACATGGTGTTGGTTAGCTTGTTATTATTAAAGATGGATGTTAGATCTTTAATTTTAACAAACATTGTGTTGCAGCATGAGAATTTAATGCACATAGGTACAAAAAGACCAACGGAATGGTCTAGATATTTTTTATCGAGAAATTGGGTAAGTTTTTGGATTTGCAATGAAAAAGGTTGTTGCATCCAGAATAATTTAATGAAGCATAATTAAAAAAATAGATAAAAGATAAAAATTATTTAAAAGATAAATAAAATTTAATATTATAAAAGTTTAGATTTATGATTTTTATTCGGATGTATCGATTAAAATAATATTAAAAAAAACAAAGAGTAGTCCTTGTTGTGTACTAATAATTCTTTTTTTTTCTTATTGTCATGTATAACTTGAAAGAATAAAAAAGTAATCACGATAAAAATGCATTGTAAAGTAGTATACTGATTCATTTGAAAATTTTAATTTTGTATTACTAAAATTAGAAAATATTAATTTAAATTTGGATGGAAGTACTAAAATTTGAAAAAATTGTGCACCGCATAAGTAGGTGAAACTATAGGACAATAAATTGGTTAATATTCCATGTGGCAATGGAATTGTTTTGCAATGTGACCGAAAATTAATTTCTATTGAGAAATGGAATTTGCAATTCATATCATAAGCATAGGAGGCAAATAGGATTAGGGATACACTCAATGTTAAATTAGGGAGACTTCATTGACCTTTATTGGATTGTAGAAAACAAATAATTATTGATGCAAATGTGTTGAACCTACATAGAATAGATCTAGGTAGAAAATACCACACAAATTTGCAGAGAGAAATTGAGAAAGAAGAAGAAAGAGAGAAATAATGAAAGAATTCTCATTAACTGTATTGAATAATGAATAATTTACACATGATATACTATGTATAACTAAATCAATGTTCACTAGGGGAAAACCAATGTGCCATAGTGGTGGTATAGAGTGATTTGGACACACACTAACATTTATGGGAGTGAAATTCCACCTAGTCTAGTCTCTAAGGAAGTTACAGAAGTGAACTGCCACCTAGCTGAGTTAACTAGTCAACCAATATTCAATTAACTGACTGAAATAGAGTGTAGTGAGGAGTAGATCAAGGAATCCATGGTAATGCACCAGTATGGTGATGAAACCAAGGATAATGTGCATTATCATGGTGATGATCCCAATGTTGCATGGTGACAAAACCAATGGAACATCTAGACTCAACTCGACTAGTCAAACTGAAGTGTCAACTAAAGAGAATATTGTCTAGGTGGAATATTCTCCCCTAAACTTTAGGAGATTGAATAATGACTAATAAACATAGGAAAAACCTT
>JZKD02S1779326.1:147955-182676 GCA_000966675.3 Picea glauca | reverse complement strand
ACTCCAACATGACCTCACAGAGAATGGAACTTCTTCTCAGTGAAGGTCCCGGTGAAGATGTTTGTCGTATGTTCTGTTGAAGGACATAATTGTAGGTCGATGATCCCTTCATGTACTAAGTCCCAAATGTAGTGTATGTGGATCTTGATGTGCTTCATCCACTTCCTTTGAACTAGATCTCTGTAGAACTTGAGGGTTCTCTAGTTGTCACACCAGATGACGAATGGCCGATGGATCTAAATTACCAACTCAGTGAGAAAATGTTGTAGCCAAATAGCCTGAATGGTTATGTTAACTACCCATATGTACTCTGCCTCGACTGAAGAAACAACAATAACAACCTACTTCTTTCTCGACCAACAAATAGGCCCAGAACCAAGACTAAGTGAGTAACCAGATGTGGACTTGCGATCAGTACTATTGCCAACCCAGTCAGAATAAATAAACCCGATGAGATAAAATGTAGCTTCTCCTGGATAATGAATCCCAAGGATGATGGTACCTTTTACGTATCGAAGGATACGCTTTGCATCCTTGTAATGTAGCTCATGCAACTCCTACATGAACCTGGAAACTGCGCCAACTACATAGGAGAGGTCTGGTCTGGAGTGTGTGAGATACAACAACATCCCCACGAGTTGTTTATAAAGTGTGCTATCAACCAGTGGAGTGTCCTCGACATCCTCAAGTTTGACTCCTGATAGGAAAGGAGTTGGAGAAGACTTGTAGTTTGTCATATGAAATATCTCAAGGAGATCTCGTGCATACTTGGCTTGAGATGAATCTTGCATAATACTTGGCCTGTCGAGCAGATATAATTGCACCAACAATGCCTGATGCATCTTGACTGATCTTGAGTCTAGGTAAGAAGTGCAGCAGACCCATGTCCGTCATCAAAAACCTATCATGTAGAATCCTCTTGAATACAACAATCACTGAAGTTGAGCCTCCATTGATCAACAAATCATCAACATATAGAACTAAGAGTAGAAGTGAATCATGCCTCCTAAGCATGTAGACATTCAGGTCTAATTTACAATGTAAAAAGTTCTGTGACAAAATGTACGAGTCCATCTTGGAATACCATTCCCTCAAAGCCTGCTTGAGGCCATAAAGAGATTTCTTCAGTCGACAGACCAAAGATGAATCCTGCATAAATCCTTGGGGTGTCTCCATATAGATCTCATCAGAGAGATCATCGTGAAGAAATGCATTCTTCATGTCCGTCTGATGGTCTTCCCATTCCTTGGCTACTACAATGGAAAGGGACAAATGTATGGAATCCATCTTCTCTACTAGAGTGAAGGTATCATTGTAGTAAATTCCATGCACCTACTAAAATCCTTTAGAAACAAGCTTGGTTTTGTTTCTATTATTATGTCCATCTGCTATGATCTTGGTCTTGTAGACCCATCTGCATCTGGCAAGTTTCCTTCCAGAAGGAATGGGAACCAGATCCCAAGTCTAGTTCTCGAGGACGGTGTTGTATGCCTCCTTCATGGTGGATTCCAAAAATGGATTTCTAGTAGCCTTGCCATAAGACTGTGGATCTGAATACTAAACCAAGAAAATATGACTGGAGGGAAAAGGTTTAGTGGTAGTGAGTGTAATAGGAGGATCCTCAAAATCAGATCAAGTCCTCCTAGTATCATTTAGATCACTAACAAGATCCCTTTCATCCTGAAGAGTAGTTTGTGCCCACTTGGGCCTCTACTATGGATCTGCATCTACATCTGGATGCTTTGAATCTGTATCTGGATCATCTTAGTCCTCTTAATCAGAACTCTTGTCTGAAGAAGAGTCGACATGTGCATGTTCATCGTCTCAGACAGGTGGAAGAATGAAGGTGTATGCATGCGGCTGCTGAGGTACATGCAAGACACTTTCCTCAAATTGGAGACTTTTCTCAATGATGAGAAGGTCTGAGGAAATATCAATAAGTATGTATCCCTTCACACCATCGGGGTATCCAACAAAAATACACTCATTTCTCTGTGGATCAAGTACCTTCATCTTTTTAGATGGAATCTGGGTCAATGCACGTGAACTGAAAATACTAAAGTGGGTCACTTCTGGTTTGAGGCCGCTCCAAGCCTCGTAGGCGGTCTTATCCTTGACAGATCTATGAGGAGATCTATTTTGGATGTATGTTTCACAATTAAGTTCTTTGGCCCATAGTCTCTTTGGTAGTGACTTTGCATGTAGCATGTGATGCAGACCCCGACCCTCGGGCCAAGATCCATGTAGGATCGTTCTAAATATTCCTCTGAGTTTGATTGACTCTTTGGTTTCTCCACAGGGAATACCATGCACACAAGGTGTATTCCACTACTGACCAAAAAATATGATTAGGGATTTTTTTCCTTTCGGGATTTCAGATTTCACGAGTTTGCAAATTCTGTTGTCGAGCCCCTTGTCTCTACAACCTCCGAAACCTGAAACATCAACGAGGGTTGACTCCTTCAATGCGCCGAACACACACCTCTTGTTGCCACTTATTTCGCCTTTTCAGAACTTGAGTGATCGACCAACACTCCTTCCTCTTCCCCTATGATTCTCTGGATTCTGAATTTTTTTTTTTTTTGGCGAGATCGAAGGTATTTCAAGAATTTCCCCGAAGCTTGACCACTCCATTGAATTCTGTCGCACGTATCCATCGATTAATGCTTAGGATCCACCTTTCAGATTTTTCCTTTTCGCGATTTTGGGAGTTGCGTTGACATGCAACTCTGTCTCTTGACTCCCAGAATCCCGAAACCCAATTGGGCTCACGGCTATTGTCCTTCAATGTTTTTGGGAATTTTTCCTTTCACTCTTCGGGATTTCATGACTTGCGAGATCCACAGCAGAAAGGTTCCTCACCTCCTGAAACTTCAATCTATGAATTCTCAAAAACTCGCCTCCAACGTGATCTATGGTTGAGATCCTCCACGATCCGACGACTCTGGATATTTCGAATTTTCGCGAACTGGGAGTTTGAAACTCTCGATTCCAAAGATCGTCGCCTCCTCTAATTCCCAACACCCGAAGTGTCAAAATGTTGAAATTCCACGCCAAAGTCCTGTCGTGTTTCACGAGTTTGGGATTTTCACTCCACTATGTTCGGCTCCTTATCGTCAGGACTCTCGAAATACCAAACCCCAAATTCCCGAAGTGTTGAAACTCACTCGTTCAGCTTCACACATGATAATCCATTTCGCGATTCGGGAGTTAGAGTGACCAAGGGTTTTGGATTACACTACGGACCTACGAAACCCGAAATTACGAAATGATCTAACGGCTCAAATGACCATAATAAACGGTCCATGTTGATTCTTGAAACCAAAGTGATGGGTTCTCCCAACTTCTAACCACCTTGTAACTCCTTTGGATCCTACGGTCCTAGCAATTTCACGAGTTCTCCTCAGAGAATTATGACCTCCCAATTCACTCCTCAATGACTTATGTGAGACAAATCGATGTTCTCCCTCCTGAACTTGTCTATGAGATACTTTTGAATTTTGTATCCCTTTGTACACTTCAAAGGTACTATCCCTCCTAAGCTTTCACTTGCAAACTCAAGTCTCCAAAAGGAGTTCTGCTTGCACTCCTTGCAGCAATCTTTCAAATAACCTTTGGTTATTTGAGTACTCAGCTCTGTGCACTCCTTGCAACATAAATCTTCCAACATTCACCTTAGCTGATAACTTTTAAGGTTTCAACTAGCCTGCACACACCTTGCACGGCTCTGTGCCTCACCTGTACTTCTGCAGGAAATGAGAACAACGATATCTCTCCTGAGCTTTCTGAGATAAAACTTAGACTCTTGTCAACGCACACCTTGCAGACGTTTCACTACACTCCTTGCAAGAATTCTCATGAAGAGAAACAATTGAAACTCATTCTTCTCCCCTCTCAGACTTCATACATTCACCATGAAAATCATACACACAACATAGCATTAAAACAAATGCATAACAGAGAAAAAAAATAGCTGTAAACATACCATTCAACAAATGTAAACAATAAGAATCATAACACCATGAAAATGAGTCAAAGCTTCATATATTAAATCAAGTGCTCCCATACATGGGTTATTCTCTATAGCTCTCTACTTCATCTCTCAATGATGATAATGTTCTTCCTCTAATGATACAATAATACAAGGGTGAGGGTGTCTATATCCGTTTTCTCTCCTATGGTTCTAAAATTATCTAATCTCTTAATTCAAATCTACCTACTATCATTAAACAGACTTAATGTCTATTACATCTGACAGATGAGAGAAAATCGCTCAAGATCTGTTTACAACATGAAAGTACGCTTCCTTTAACTACTACATTAATATCTGCTCATTAATTTTGCAAAAACATTTCAAAATGTGTGTTGCGCTTTTCCAGTTGTCTTTCACCTTTATGTTTGCTTGGTTGGTTGCTTACGATGTTCCTGCATCATACTCCCTCGCTTGAAAATTTTCATGAACTCTTGTTCAAGAGCTCTTGCACGGTCTATCCATGATTATGAATTTTTTCTTCATCTTCCCAACTAGCATCTTCAACTGGATGTCCCTTCCATTTGACCAAGTATTCAAAATACTATTTTCTCCTGGTCTTTTTGCTAATCCTTTTGTCAATTATTCTTTCCATCTGTGGCTTTTCAGCTACAGGCATTTGTTTTGTCCATTGAATCTCTTTTTGTTCCTTCTCTGCTCCTACTTCTTTAGCTCTGTAAGGGTACAAATCCACAACATTGAATATCGGTGAGATTTCGATCCCATCAGGTAATTCAATCTCATATGTGTTTGCCCCAAATTTCCTTATGACCTTTCACGGTCCAATCTTTTTCATCTTCAGTTTGTTATACGTTCCCCTTGAGAACCTTTCCTTCCTCAGATGTGCAAGAATCAGATCACCAACTTCAAATTGAAGTTATCACATGTGTTGATCTTCTCTCTGCTTGTATTCTTGACTTGAACTCTGCAATCGCTCCTTGACTTGGCTGTGAAGCTCTTTCATTCCTTCTACAAAGTCCTTTGCACTAGCACTCCTGAATTCATTTTGTTCTGAATTATTCAATTCAAAAACTCCTCTTGGCTGCATTCCATATACAATCTGGAATGGACTTTGCCCTGTGCTTCTGTTAAGCAAATCATTATAAGAAAATTCCACCTATGGCAGAATGTGATCCCATTGACTGTGGTGTTCAGTCACTAAGCTCCTCAACAAATCTCCCAAGATTTTGTTCACGACTTCTGTCTGCCCATCCGTTTGAGGATGATATGCTGAGCTAAAAGACAAACTTGTCCCTAGTTTCTTCCACAAAGTCCTCTAGAAATGTCCAACGAACTTGGTATCCTGATCAGAAACGATACTCCTTGGCAAGCTGTGAAGTCTGATGAATTCCTTGAAAAACAGGTTCGCAATATGAGTTCTGTCACTGGTTTTTTGGCATAGTATGAAATGTGCCATTTTTGAAAATCTGTCGACTACCACAAAGATTGAATCATAGCCTCTCTGTGTTCTTGGTAGTCCCAATATAAAATCCATGCTCATTACGTCCCACAGCCTTTCTGGTATGGGTAATGGTTGATATAACCCTGTGTTCTGCCTTTTCCCTTTTGTGTTCCGACAAATCCTACATCTGTCCACAAATTTCTTAACATCTGTCCTTATCCCTGGACAAAAAATGAGCCATTCAACCTTGAGAACGTCTTATCTTGACCGAAGTGTCCGACCAATCCTCCATTGTGTTTTTTCTTTAACAGGTTCTCCCTCATGGAGCATTTTGGAATACATAGTTGATTTCCCCAGAATAATAACCCATCCTGAATCATATACTCGGTCCATTAGCTTCTATCCTAGAGAACTGGATTCTCAAATGCCTCATATTCCTCCTTAAAATATGGGTCATCCCTATACATTTCTTTGAGGTTATCAAAACCCAAAGTCTTGACTCCGAATTCCTGCATAAAAAAACATTTCCTGCTCAAAGCATCAACAACTTTGTTAGCAGTTCCAGAAATATGTTTAATCACAAAAGTAAATTTATGCATGAATTCAACCCATTTAGTATGTTTTTGGTTCAACTTCTCCTGTTGAGTCATGAATTGTAAAGCATGATTATCACTGTAAAAAACAAACTCTTTAGGAACCAAACAATGTCTCCATTTCTTTAATGCTTGTATGACTGCATAGAATTCTTTGTCATATGTTGAGTACTTAATCTTCGTTTCATTTATCTTTTCACTAAAGTATGCGATCGACCTGTCATCTTGGCTTAATACCACTCTGATTGCAAATCCACTCACGTCACACCTGACCTGGAATGTCTTGCTAAAATCTGGCAAAACCAGAATTGGTTGCTCAATGATCCTCTTCTTCAGCAGATTGAATCTCTTCTCTGCTTCTTCTATCCAGTGAAAACACTTGTGTCTTTTCTTCACCGTATCCATCATTGGTTCACTAATTCCACTGAAATTTTGAATGAATTTACTATAGAAACTTGCCAAACCATGGAAGCTTTGAACTTCAAACACACTCTTCGGCGATGGCCAATTCTTAATTGCATCTACCTTTTCTGGATCCATCTTCAACTCATTTGCATAGATAACAAAACCCAAATAAATGAGTTTTATCCTCATAAATGACGACTTCTTCATATTGAACAACAATTTCTCTTGCTGTAATCTTCTCATTACTGTAGCTAAATGCTTCAAGTGCTCTGCTTATGTCTTGCTGAAAATTAATATATCGTCAAGATATACAATGACGAATTTCCCAATGAAATCCTTCAGGACTTCGTTCATCAATCTCATGAAAGTATTGGGCACATTTGTTAAGCCAAATGGAATGAGTTATGTCCTCATAAATGACGACTTCTTCATATTGACCAACAATTTCTCTTGCTGTAATCTTATCATTACTGTAGCTAAATGATTCAAGTGCTCTGCTTCTGTCCTGCTAAAAATTAATATATCGTCAAGATATACAATGACGAATTTCCCAATGAAATCCTTCACGACTTCGTTCATCAATCTCATGAAAGTACTGGGCACATTCGTTAAGCCATTCATATAGTCCCTCATTCGTCTTGAATGTTTTCTTCCATTCATCACCTTCTCTCATTCGAATTTGATGATACTCGCTTTTCAAATCAATCTTTGAAAAAAATCTTTCTCCACTCAAGAAATCCATCAAGTCGTCCATCCTTGGCAATGGAAATATGTATCTGATGGTAATATTATTGATTTCCCTTGAGTCTGTACACATTCTCCAGCCTCCATCCTTCTTTGGGTTGAGCACTGTTGGAACAGTGCATGGACTCAAGCTCTCTCTAATCAATCCTTTGTCCATTAGGTCTTGGACCTGTCTCTTAACTACTTCATTTTCCTGCGGCGTCAACCTGTACGCGGATTTGTTTGGTAAACTGGCTTCAAGTATAATTTCAATATGATGGCTTTTACTTCGAATAGGTGGCAACGAACAAGGTAGTTCGTCCACTACTATATCAACAAACTATCCCAACAATTCCTAGATTTCTTCTGGTAAATCATCTATCCTCGTACTAGTCAAAACAATTTTAGGCTTCCTGACCACAACAAATTGTGTGTCTCCCTTCTTCTTAACCTCCTTAAGAAGTTCCTTCCCACTCATGAGAAGTACAATGTTGCTCATCTCGATTTTCAGCTCTTGGTTTTTAATCGGCAGCAACATGTGTGTCCTCCCATTCTTATCTAGGGTGTACGTGTTCTTTCTCCCATCATGAATCACATTCCTATCATATTTCCATGGTTTATCCAGCAATAGATGACAAACATCCATGGGAATGACATAATAGAATATTTCATCTTTATATCCTCCTATTTTAAATTCAACTAAACACTATTTAGTGACATTTACTTGATATCCTTTTTGTAGCCACGAAACTTTGTATGGGCTTGGATGTACAACAATCTCCAGCTCCAGCTTTTCTACCATCTCTATAGATATGAGATTGTCTGTACTACCATTGTCCACTATGACTTTTCATACCCTGTCTTTGGTTTTGCAAGCAATCTGAAACAGACTGTTTCTTTGGGCTGGGTTTTCTACCTCCTTCTCCAACTTCAAGAGAGCTTTCCTCATCATCAAATATCTTCCACCCTCAGTGTCTTCTGCCTCAACATTTCATCCTTGAGCTTCGACAATGTGAGTTTCACCACCATATTTCTTCTTATCTGGACACTCATAGGATTTATGTCCGATCTTTCCACGGAAAAATCATTTTACTTCACCACCTCTGCCTCTTCCTTTTCCTCTAGCTCGAGGAAAAGTATTTCTATTAGCATATTGCCATATCTATGAGTTACCTCCTCTATCATGTTGAGTTTGAGGTTTCTTTCCCTCTTCTTTAGGTTTCTGAGCTCTGTCTTAGGCAATTGTTTTGCCTCTGGCTTGACTTCTACCTCGGCCTCTTTGGCCTTGCTTCCGACTCAACTTCTCTTCAGCTTTCAGAGCTATCTGATAAGCATCTTCCACATTTCGAATAGTCATCATGATCATGCCATCTTCAATGTCATATCGTAGACCATTCATGTACCTGGCAACTTTTTCATCATTGCTTTCCCAATGACCCGCTCTGATGTTTATCTTGTAAAACCATTCAGTGTATTCTTTCACTGACGTCAAATTCTATCTCAAATTCTTCATCCTCTGAAATAGAGTGATTTTATAATCCATGGGTATAAATTTGTCTTTCATCTTTGCAACCATTCTGTCCTAGCTTTTGATTTTTTTCTTTCCTTTGCAGCATCTGTCAGCCTGCTGTTCATCCCACAAAAGTGTTGCATGCCCTTTAAGTCTAGTAATGACATGTTTGACTTTCTTGTCTTCCTTGACATCCTCATAGTCAAAGTACTTGTCTAGATCTCTAATCCATTCTAGAATCTCTTCAACATATAGGTTTCCCTCATACACTGGAATGTCCATTTTCTCTTTGGCACCTATCCTTGCAATAGCCCTGAATAGCCGTTCATATGCAACTTCTCCTTCTTCGTTTCTAGCTTCATTTTCACTTTCAGCCTCACTGATATCCCCAGTGTCAACTGTGTGCCTTTGTGTTGTCTCCACGTCATCAAGCCTGGCACGTAACTCACACGTTTCTCTTTCTCTTGCTGGATCAGGCATTGGCATTGGCTTGTCTCTTCTTCTCGGCGGCATGGTTGTAAAATGTTCCCCTGTTCTCTCTACTCTAGAAAGAAAAGAACTTGTTCTAAGCTCTGATACCAAATGATGCATATTATACTTTTCCTCTATCTCCCTCTGCCTAAAATATATAGACATAATCAAGCTCTGATACCAAATGATGTATATCAGAGTACTCTTTTTCCTTTAGCTCCCTCTGCCTAAAATATACAGACACAATCAAGCTCTGATAACAAATGATGTAGACCCCAACCCTCGAGCCAAGATACATGCAGGATCATTCTAAATATTCCTCTGAGTCTGATTGAATCTTTGGTTTCCCCATAGGGAATACCATGCACACAAGGTGTATTCCACTACTGACCAACAAATATGATCAGGGCTTTTTTTTTTCCTTTCAGGATTTCAGATATCGTGAGTTTGCGAATCCTGTTGTCGATCCCCTTGTCTTTACAACCTCTGAAATCTGAAACATAAATGAGGATTGACTCCTTCAATGCACCTAACACACGTCTCTTGTTGCCACTTATTTCAGCTTTTCAGAACTTGAGTGATTGACCAACACTCATTCCTCTTCCCTTATGATTCTCCGGTTTCTGAAATTTCCTTTTTTTTTTGGCGAGATCGAAGGTCTTTAGGGAATTTCCCCAAAGCTTGACCACTCCCTTTACTTATGTCACACGTATCACCCAATTAATGATTAGGACCCACCTTTCAACTTTTTCCTTTTCTCAATTTCGGGAGTTGCGTTGACATGCAACTCTGTCTCTTGACTCTCGGAACCCTAAAGCCCGATTGGGCCCACGGCTATTGTCCTTCAATGTTTTCGGGAATTTTTCCTTTCACTCTTCAGGATTTCACGACTTGCGAGATCCACAGCTGAAAGGTTCCTCACCTCTCGAAACTCCAATATTTGAATTCCCAAAACCTCACCTCCAACGTGATCTACAGCTAAGATCCTCCACAATCCGACGACTCTATATCTTTTGAATTTTCGCGAACCAGGAGTTTGAAACTCTCGATTCCAAAGATCATTGCCTCCTTTACTTCCCAACACCTGAAGTATCGAAATGCCGAAATTCCATGCCAAAGTCATTTTGTGTTTTGCGACTTCAGGATTTTCACTCCACTATGTCCATCTCCTTGTCGTTAGGACTCTTTAAATACTGAACTTCGAATTCCCAAAGTGTCAAAACTCACTCGTTCAGCTTCACACGCGATAATCCATTTTGCGATTCGGAAGTTAGAGTGACCAAGGGTTTTGGCTTACACTCTGGACCTATGAAACCTGAAATTCGGAAATGATCTAACGGCTCAACTAACCACAATAAACGGTCCATGTTGATTCTTGAAACCAAAGTGATGGGTTCACCCAACTTCCAACCACCTTGCATCTCCTTTGGATCCTACAGTCCCCACGATTTCGCGAGTTCTCCTCGGAGAATTATGACCGCCCAATTCACTCCTCAATGACTTCTGCGAAATGAATTGGTATTCTCCATCCTGAACTTGTCTTTTATGAGATGCTTTTGAATTTCATCTCCCTTTGAACACTTCAAAGGTACTATCCCTCCTTATCTTTCACTTGCAAACTCAAGTCTCCAGAAGGAATTCTGCTCATACTCCTTGTGGAAATATTTCAAATAACCTCTGGTTATTTGAGTCCTCAGCTATGTGCACTCCTTGCAACAAAAATCTTCCAAATTTAACCTTAGTTGATAACTTTTAAGGTTTCAACTAGCCTACGCACACCTTGCACGACTCTATGACTCACCTGCACTTCTGCAGGAAATGAGAACAACATTATCTCTCTTGAGCTTTCTGAGATAAAACTCAAACTCTTGTCAACACACACCTTGTGGACATTTCACTGCACTCCTTGTAGGAATTTTTAGGAAGAGAAACAATTGAAACTCATTCTTCTCCCCTCTCAGACTTCATACATTCACCATGAAAATCATACACACAACATAGCATTAAAACAAATGCATAACAGTGAAAAAAAATAGTTGTAAACATACCATTTAGCAAATGTAAATAGTAAGCATCATAACACCATGAAAATGAGTCAAAGCTTCATATATTAACTCAAGTGCTCCTATACATGGGTTCTTCTCTGCAACTCTTTGCTTCAGCTCTCAATGATGATAATGTTCTTCCTCTAATGATACAATAATACAAGGGTGAGGGTGTCTATATTCGTTTTCCCTCCTACGCTTCTAAAACTGTCTAATCTCTTAATTCAAATCTACCTACTTTCATTAAACAGACTTAATTCCTATTACATCCGACAGATGAGAGAAAATTTCTCAAGATCTGTTTACAAAATGCAAGTACACTTCCTTTAACTACTACATTAATATCTGCTCATTAATTTTGCAGAATCATTTCAAAATGTGAAAAATGTGTGTTGCACTTTTCTAGTTGTCTTCCGCCTTTATGGTTGCTTGGTTGGCTACTTATGATGCCCCTGCATCAGCATGCAAGATGCCATCTCTTTTAGATATCTTTTATTCTACTTAACAACTTTGTTTTGTTGCGTAGTATAGGGAACTGTGTGATGCAACTGAATCCCTGCCTCATGAAAAATATTATGGATATCATGATTGACATACTCCCCCCTGTTATTAGTTTGGAGGACTTTTATTTTTTTTCCTGACTGCGTCTCAACAAGGGCTTTGAAATATTTGAGGTGTTGAAAGACCTTAGATTTTCTCCTGAGAAAGTAGAATCGAGAAACTAAGTCCCTACACTCGGGCCTTCACCATTTCAATCCTACAAAAAGGAAATATCACAAGTAGTAGGATTAATTGAGTTTCTCCTTCTCAATATAGGAAGAGCCTGGGATCTTAACATAAACGAAGTTGAGACTTTCAAGGAAAAAGGGATGTAGACTCAATATGAGGTGAAATTCATGTAGAGTCTCTTTTCTCTCAATGGAGTATTATGCAAGGCTTGTATATGGCTCATTTTATAGCCTTCAAATGGACTTTAAGGGTCAAGTGAAAATGTTTATAGTATATGGCAGGTCAAGGATCATGGATCTCATGACATGGCATGGAAACCAGACATTTGTTTTTATTTTTTAGCAAAAAAATCGATGTACGTGGGTTGTAATGGAGAAAATTGTGTATACATGAGCTATATAACTCTGGCCCACATATATATACAAACTTTTGAATTTATGACTCTGGGATGAGAAAAATGGGGAATTTGAGTCTGCGAAGGGAAAGGGAAGGCCATCAAAGCAAGATGCATGGAGCATGAAATTTTTTTCTATAACAGATGCCCCCTAATGTGTGAGGTTATAGGAACAATCACGATGGATGAAATACATTATAATTTCGAGAAGTGGAGTAGCGAGGACCTAGCTGGAAGAACTAGTCACTGGTGAGAATATTACAATTCATATTGACTCTGTACACATGGTTGCCAATATTGATTACACTGTAGATACATGTGGATATATAAAAAATAGTTGTTCATGGCCATGAATAGGAAATACAAAGTTTAAATATGAAATAGGTTGTCATAGTGATGATAAAAAAAAATTGGAGTCCAGTCTCAAAATCAACTGAAGATATTTGTATACAATGTAGTGCAATATGATCTTCCATGATCACTAAATTCATATAGGTACTAGTCTGGTGAGATAAAACAACATATATGAGATGATTCTACTGTGAAATGGAGGTCTTCTACACTATCCTTAAAATGTGCAAGTATACATCATGTGAATAAATGAGTTGAAGTTGAACAAAATGAGGCTTCATTTGATTAGTAATCCTTGAGGTATATCATTAACAAACACAAGACAACCCACTGATAATGAATGTAGGTGTGAAGGCACCAAGTACATTCAAGAAGTGTGAGTAAAGGTGTTGAGGTCAAACACTTTAAGAATCCATCGATCATGAGACATTGATGTATTCCCAACTGTCAATGGCGAGAGAACTTGCCATTGATGACTGTAAGCCTCTAGGTACTCTTATGACTCTAGATATTGATTCTAGAATAGATGAGCTCAATTTGATGGAATGAAACCCAATGAAAGGAGAGAATTAAAGCATCTCTCATCATCCAACGTGAGGTACAAATAAATAGCTAGATGATTAGGAAGAAATCATATGAATAGGATGTTCATGAACCAACAACCATGTGCATCTCTCACGTGCACTAGATGCATGTAGTACATGAAAGAGACCCTATGAATAGAAACCAATAATGAAAACTATCGACAAAGGTGAGGAAACCACCAATAGGGTCTAATGGAATCCAATACATCGCATGAATCCCAATGTATGAATATATTTCTTGTCATCGAACACAAGGGAAATACCCTAGTCAGTGACCAATGGAGAGATGTCAATTGTTGGGTTCAAGGTCACCTACCAATGATGAAAGTAGGCCCAAGGTGTAAGGTAGGAAAAAAACCTCATGTTATTATGAGATTCACCTATAAGGGGATGGCTGACATATAAGTCAATAATTTCAAGGAATGGCCAACACAAGCTTATACTTTTTTTGAACAAGAGCATGAGATTGAAAGATAACCCAATAAGAATAGGATTAACACTGATTATTGACAAAATTTTGTGACATGGGAGGCATCAACAAACTCTCCATAGGGAATGGAAGAATAACTAGTTAGAGGAGTAGAGTCTAAATAACGAGTTCAACTTCTTAAGTCCATGATAAACCCAAACCTTGGATGAAATGAACCAAGAATTTGTGCTACATTCAAAGGAGAAATGATTGTTGCCGATACAAGACAATATTATTTTCCTGCTCATATTTTTGTTTTTTCATAGTACAAGAAATGTTATGATATAAGAGAGGAAACGATTTTCACGAGTAAGAAACTAGTTCCAAGCAGTGGAACATACCTATGCTCAATGCAAGGGAACGAATGTAGGACATGGACACTTGGGGGGATGTTTCCTCTTTTGGGTAAATGGTGTTAAGCTGCAAAGGATATATGGAAGGCACTACTTGGCTAATGTTGAGAATTGTTGGGGAAAGAGGCTTATAAATAGAAAGTAGGAACTTACATTAGGCTCAATAATGCAAGAAGGATAATGGGATGCAATTACAAATTAACCCAAAAAGTGTCATTTTTTGTAGATTTTAGTCCCCTAGGCCCGAAAAAGTATAAAACCATACCAAGGAGAAATCTTCTAGCCAATGGTGACTAGAGTATTCCTTTTTTGTAATTTTTCTATTTGTTCTGGAATAGGGTTAAACTTATACTGAAATATACATAGGGTTGTCTCCCCGAGGAAAGGTATGAAAGAGACAAGTTCACTCGACAATCTTTTCATTTTTAAGGAGTCAAAAAAGAGCTTAAGTGAGACTCGGGGAAAGTCCCATAGGTAGTGGTTATAATGAGATTGAGTGAGAGTAATTAGGTTTGAATGTAAAGTCATACCGATACTATAAGGGATCCCATACCTATGGAGTAACTTCTTCATGGGCACCAAATGGAGAAATTGTTCTAACTAGGGTACCCATGTTTGGTAAGTCTCTATCACTCAATAATGACAATTCTAGTGATAGTGATAGTGTCGCTAAAAAAAGGGTTCATACCTAGGGAATATGAAACATGGTCATAGGATGATGCAAAAATCCAAAGTGGGATAAGAACCTATCTTATATGTCAGTGATGGTATATATTTTTCGGAGGAAAAAATGAGCTGAAGAATGTTAGAAATCCATAAAAAGCATGGACAAAGCCACTTCAAACCAGGTCTAACACTGCATAATTAATCCATATGGTCTTCAAAAAATAGGATAGATAGGCTAAAAACTATATAAAGTGGATAAAATATTTCTACAAATAGTAAAAACAAAAAATTTACCATGTCATTTGATTTTTGTACCCACATAGTTATTTTGATGCCATGTTACCCAAAATCTTCCAGTGACAATTCCAGGAGCTACGGTAAATGAAATTGGAAATATTCTAGACCAAGTAAGTTCTCATCCTGTCCTCTTCCATTTCAATGTCTTAACCTTTATATTTATTCTTCAATTTTTTAGTTTTAGAGGTTGTAATGTTGGAACTAGGGTGTACAAGGGGTATAGTTCATTAGTTCATGTATATGAACCCATGTACATGGGAAAATAAAATCATACCAATGTATATTGACCCCTATACACGATTGTATAATTATATCCCATGTCCAACACTGTGACCAAGTTTTTAATTAAAAATTGGCTCAAAATTTGATGTTTACTTTGTAGGATGGTGATTGAATGGAGAGAGAGGGAGCATGAGGAGGTTTATGTTGCAGTAGAAAGAGATGTGAGGGAAAACAATATTTGCAAATATGTGGGCTCTATAAATTTTGGGCCATAAAAGGAATGAGGGCTCAAGTGTGGTTTCTCTAAACATTGATAAACTATTAGGATCCAGATAGAGGCCTTCAATATCGATGGGAAACCATTGAGAATTGAGGTGGAAAACATCTATTTTATCATAGGGTTGTCTCACTGAGGCAAGGTGGTGAATACAAAGGGATGAGGGGATAGAGGTGGGAGGTCTATGGAGGATTACATCTCCACCTACTTCATTGCAAACACAAAGAAAGTGGGGAGCCAACTCCCTATTTGGGAGATTGTGAACCTAAGTATGAATATCATTTCCTTAGTACTCACACAGATATTAGGATTGGCCTCATTGCATCAGGAGTCAAGGCCTCTTATGTTATATTTTTTGGAGTGTTTGAGACCCACAATTTATGATAGGTGCACTTCACTATTGGCCAACATGAAGAGCCAACTGAATGACTGTAAACTTGGGAGGATGAGGAACTTCGGGTTTGCATCAATTTTGTGTAGTTTTTTCTTTGAGAGGGTTCCAACTCTTATCCCTAGAGTGGAAATTCCTCCACGTGATCTACACGATCAAATCATGACTTGGTGGACCAATGTGATGAGGAGGTTGGGAGGTGGTAGGGTACCAACCCCCTACAATGATGAGTTATTTCACTGGTGGTGACGACATATCATTTCCACCGATGACTATCCCTATGAGGGGATTGACTACCAAGGATATCATGACATGAAATTACCACCAAGATCCTCCTTTGGAGAGATCAGTGAGAATTTGATTTTTGTATATTTCATGTTTTTATGTTTTTCAATTTAATAAATGAAAACAAAACACAAATATTTTTGTATGGTATCATATATTAATATTTATTTCTTTGATGCAGATGTAGGTCCATGACAACCAGACGTATACCCATGGAATCGACACAGGGGGAAAGGAGATGATATGGTTTGCGAGGATGCAGAGAGAGTTATCTGGAATATGCATGGAAACCTTTCTTGTCTGGTGCAAAGGATTCCTATGGTGTAGGAGGAGGATCTGCCAGAGGCTATGTAGAGGCAGGTTGTGGATGTACCCCATGCATGGGTAAGACTCTTTTGACATCTAGGGAACTCCATAGTGTGTTATCATGGCATGTATTCAGGACCTCAGGATTATATGCCATGGTTATATGATGTACTAGTTGTATGTATATTTTTGAGGGATACAAGCCTAATTTATATGTTTTGGATTTAATGGATGAAATATAAAAATATTTTGGTCTTCGAATTTAATTGCATATATTACAATGTATGTATGTGTGTCTTCTTTACTTAGTTATGTGACATATGTCAATCTAAAATTTAATTATCATATGTATAATATACTTGATTAGAACTTCTAGGGATATGATTATAAGTAATAAAATCAAAATATTGTTCCAAAAGTCATACCTGAAGGAAATATTAGAGTAATGTAGCATCTCTTACTCGATATTTGTCATTCAATTGACATACAACTAACTACGAATATAGGATAACTTCTAAATATTGAACACCATCTGAAATGGCATCGCGTAATAGCTCTATAACGATGCTATACTAAGCCACATTATTCGTTGATGGCCCCAGAAAAATGCCTCCTAAAGACACTAGTTGTCCCCCAGGTGAATAGATAAACCAAGCTATAGAATCCATGTTATGAGTATGACAATGTCACTGTATATGAATCCTAAGAACACTAAAGATCCTATTGACATATGTCAACCAAGGGAAAAATCAATAAGCAAGCCGACAACACAAAAGAATAAAGAAACAAATATATACACTAACATACACTAGTATACAAAGGTCACACTTGAAATCAAAGGATGAAGAATAATATATTTTAAGGTAGATGCCATTTCTAGGATCATCCAACATATTTTCTTCATAATATTCTAATTTGTAGGATCCTTTTTCGAGGAAATGTTTCACAATATAAGGACTGTTTCATATGAGATTGAATTATTCTACCCCCAACAGTTCCTTAGCTTGGTCATAAAGAAGAACCAAGTCACCCTCAACATACTGCCAGGGATAGATAGAATTATCATATTGGACCTTAACACATCATTTATTTTCCTTGATCACTATAGAGGCATCTCGACCCTCCTCATTGAGTTTATCTAAGTGTATGATAAAGTCTTCAAGATTAGTTGTGTTAGGTAGGAGCTCGATTTCCAATTTAAAGGAAGGGATTATGCATTCAATAGGAAGGATTGAATCCACTTCGTGGACTAACTGAAATGGTGAGAAACTGGTGGAATTATTTACTGTGGTTTAGTATTCCCATAGTGTAAGGTAAAGCATCACATTCTAGTTAGATTTACTTTGCCTGGATTTTTTTTTTCCAAATGGATTTTAGATATTTATTCATGGCCTCTACTTGTCCATTTTCCTGGGTATAGTGGGATGACAAATGATCCTGTTTAAATCCTAGTTTTGATGTTAACTCTTTCATCATCTCATTATGGAAGTGGCTACCTTGATCAATGACAATTTCCTTCAAGATTCCTAACTGAGCTATAATTTGATTGAATACGAAAAGTGTTGCAGTCTCATCATCAAATTTAATGGTAGGCATGGTCTCAGCCCATTTAGTAAAATAATCAACCACCATGATAATATGATGGTGCCCCCCAACTAAGGATGGGATGCAGTCCATGAATTCCACCCCCCACTTGGTGAAGGTACTGATGGTAACTAGGTGAAGAGGTGAAGGGTGCGAGCACATCTTACAAGTGAACACCTAGCAAGCGTGACACTTCTTGACCGCATCTACACAATATTTAAAATATGATGACCAAAAATAACCAACTCGCAATATATTTTGAGTTGTCACAAGGCCAGATAAGTGACTTCCACACACCCCACTGTGACATTCATTGAGAATGGTTGCAACCTCCTCATGAGTCAAATAATGAAACAAAATAACATCTATCCCTTGACGATACAGTGTGTCTCCTATAATGAGGTAGTTTTTGTTTTGATGGCGTATACATCATTGATTATCTCTCAAAAGACATTAGGGAAGCTTCATGTTTTGAAGTTATATTAGAATATCTCCATACCAAGGGTTCGAAGACGATATAAGGAATATTTTTTCATTAACTAATGAATCATAGTGAAAAATGTCCTCATCCTTCCTAGGGAAGTCAGACATCAGTTCTGCAAAAACTAGTGATTTATTGGATTTCATGAAGGAAAAATCAAGAAAACAATCCTACAAAATCACAATCCATTTATTTTATTTCCCCACTATGATATGCCTTGTAAGGATGTATTGTAATGGATTTATATCAACAACCATGATAGTATTTCAGAGTAAGATATAATGACGTAATCTCTGAACTTCATGCAAGGCTACTAAGGATAGCTTATCTATGTGAGAGTACTTAATCTTAGGACAAATTAGATTTAGACTAAGGTAATATATAACGTGCTCATGGAGCTCTTCATATTCCCGAACAAGAACCATACCAATCGTCCCTTTGGACGTAGAAATATAAAGAAGGAAATATATACTGTAGTTTGGGGGCTTCAACAGAGGCACCAATACTAAGGATTTATTAAGAGAATCAAAGGATTCCTGGGATTGCTAATCCCATATGAACGAAGTGTCCTTTTTCAAGAGACGCATGAAACCCTTAGTTATATTGGCATAGTTATCTACGAAAAGAAACATGAAGTTAGAATTCCCATGTGAACCCTAAAGCTTTCGAATATTTTGTGGGGGAGCGAATCAAAGTATTTACTCAACCTTCTTATGGTCCACCATGATCCCATGCTTAGAAACTATGAATCCCAAAAGGTGGCTAGACCTAATGCAAAATATTAATTTGTGAGGGTTCAATTGAATTTGATAATAGCGACATCTTTCAAATACTATTCAAAGGTGAGTTGGATGATCAACCCTCTTGTGAGAGTGAGCAATGATATCATCTAGATAGGCTTCAAATATATACTTAAGGTCATGGCACGTTGAAAATTTTCTCTAGAATGTTTAAGACCGAAAGGATTTTTCTAGTACGCAAATGTACCCCAAGGAAAAATGAATGTCATCTTATGTTGATCCTTGGGTTTAATTTGAATTTGATTATAACTTGAAAATCCATTCATAAAAAAAAATACTTTTCTTCTCACAAAATCATCAATAATCTAATTAATAAAGGGAGTGGGGAAGTTATATTTAGAATAGGATTTATTTAGGTCCCTAAAATCCATACATACATAGACAATTCCTTGATTATTGTCTAAAAGAATGAGATTGGATATCCATTCATTCAAGGGAAACGAGTCGATGAATCCATTGTTAAGTAGCTTGTCCACCTCTGCCTTAATAACAATGGCCTTCAGGATTTACAACCATGAGTCGTTGTTGAATGAGCTTAGCATTTAGATAATTTTTATTTTCATGCTCGACAACACTACAGTCGATCCTTGGAATCTCTTCATACAGCCAAGAAAATACATCATGAAATTCCTTAAAGAGATCAATGTAAATATGAATTTCTTCAGGTGAACAATCTGCACCAATATATATGTTTTCGATTTTACCAGGGGTTCAAGAGATGTCAATCGTGATAGTATGGGGAATTTTCACCATGTTTCCTTCAGAATATATACCATGTGTATCTAAAAGGACCATGGAATGACCAACCATCTCACTCAGGGTGGACCTAAACTCATCCTATTCAATCCTCTCAATCTTTGTGAGAAAAAAAAATCTATGATAAAGGTCGTCCCAATGCCTATTAGAACTAGACATCACCTCTGATATTTCTTCATCCAAGGGTAAAGTATCATCGAGTCATTCATGTGAACTAGATGAGTGTGAAACCCATATGGGCACTAAGACGAGACCCACCTCTTCCATCCACGAGGAGGAAGGATCTGTCTCTACATTAGTTCTGTGTATATCTCGATATGAAATATCTATTGTGGACATCAACATAATCATCCCTATTTGTGAATGACCTTCATAATCTTGAATTTTGTAACTATGGTTGGCCTTCATAATGTGAAAAGTGAAAGTAAAAAGTCATGTTTTTGGGGGAGGTGAATATAAATAAGGAGCTAGTTTGGCTCATTTGTAACTCAAGCAATTCACATCTCCTAGTAAATCTTGTGTTCTCTTTGTGATCTCTACTATTATTATACAACATTTATATGGTTGAATTTCTAAAGTATAATTTCTTAATGATAAATTGATAAGTGAAAAACAACATCATTAGAAGTAATTATCATTTTTCACAAATATTGTGTTATTATCTATTGCACTAGAAAAATCAACATGGTATCATAGCAATAGTAAATAAGAGATACAAAGATCACCATCTAAGAATACCTATATTCAAGACACCTTTCTTCTCTTGAAATTATACAACAATGATTTACACTATGAAATCAAAAAACAAGCTAGAAGGAGCTTCTAGCCTTAGAGCATGGAAGACAAGGATTGATCTTATCCTTCCCAAGAACAAAGTTCTGGACATTGTGAAAGGAAATATTATGGAACCACCAAATGATGAAGAAAAAGAAAAGGAACCAAAAAATAAAGCGGGAAAGGAAAAGTTCAGGGAAAATGATATCAATGCCATGAGTATCATTGTAAACTCTATTAGAGACCATTTGATTACTTACATATCAAATCTAGATATGTCAAATAAAATGTATGATTACCTAACTAAACTATTTAAAGTCAAGCATGAAGATATATATTTATTCTACTTCTCACCCCTTGCAGGATTTATTGAAGATAACGACGATACGTGGTTGATTGATAGTGGAGATTCTATACATATGACATGTGATCGTGTTAATATCTCAAGTATGAGGGAAAAAATGATTTCTCATAGAGTGGAACTTGGAGACAACAACTTGCATGCAGTCAAAGGAATGTTCTATCTCATTAGTGTTCTATATGTACCTGGTTTGAAGAAGAATTTTGTCTCCATTTCTTTTCTAGAAGATAAAGGAGCTAGAATAGCAAATTTTTATGTGAAAGTACTTGTATGGCCCAAGGGATCTAGTATAGATGATGCTAGAGTTATTGGAATTTGTGATGGGAGACTATATAAGCTCCTAGGTCAAAATACTCAAGCCCTTGTACATGATCAAGTCAATCATAGAGAATTATGGCATAGAAGGTACGCTAACCTTCATTATCAAGCATTTCCATCCCTAAATCAAATGGTGGTAGGTGTACGAGAATTGCAACTAGTACATGAAGGTGTTTGCAAAGGCTGTGCACTTGGGAAGTGTTAGCTTTTTACCTCAGGAGGTACTCTGCATGTTTTGTCTTGTATGTGGATGTTACCTTATGTTTACACTACCATGCACTTAACTTTGAAATGGGTTTTTATAAAGTTGTTAGAAAGTGGTTCTTTTATTAAAGTGACCTTTTAAAGTGTACCTTTTAATTTTAAAGTGACTTTATTTCATAAAGCACTTATGTAATAAAGTGAAATCACTTTAATATTTTAAGTGATTAATTTTGGAGGGAATGGATCATGGTCCTTGATCTTCAAAAAGTCAAGATCTAATATTGACCTTTGGATTTAGGGTTGGGGAAGGTGAAAAGACACTTTGGAGGGAAAATTTCATTTTCATAATTATAAAATAATGCATTGGGTAGTTTGAAAGACACATCGAGAAGACGAGAGGAGGTGATTGAGAGATATTTTATGAGTAATCTTGAGAGAGGAAAGTGAGAATCTTAGAGGGCACATTTCCCAAGAAAAGGAGGGCACTAATCCCAATGTGATTTTATGTGTGTAGTGTTGTTCTAATTGTTTTGTGTTGGGTCATACTATACAGATCCGTACAGTTTGTACAACAGGAAGATAGTAACGATTTTCTAGGAATCCTTTGGCACAAAAATCGAGGTGGACTGTTGGAGTTTTCTTATTGTTGTTGGGTCATACTGTGAAGTTCGTACAACACTCTACTGGGCATGGTTTTCGAGACACATATTTAGCGGAGGTCATACAGTTGTACGGACTTGGGCACATTTTCCAAGGAAGAAAATTGTGGGAGATTGTTTGGTGTTGTGAGGTATTTCTCTTGGATGGAAATTTGATTTTTCTGTTGTACTGTACTTTCCTAAAGATGAATAATAATATCTCTCTCTCTCTCTCATTGGGTTTCCCCACATTGGGGTTTTCCCTGACATTTTCCTAAATTTCTAAGTTTTATGGGTTGTTGTCCATTGTGTTTATTTCCATTGCATGTTTTCTTATCAATGTGTATTTATACTTATGGTAATTTCTGAATATGGGTTTAGGACATTTTGGAAGTTTATAAAGGCAATTATCTCTAGGTTGCTAAGTGTTTGACAGAATATTAGCTTTCTGATTTTTTTCATTAAAAATCTACATGGTATCAGAGCTTTGTCTCTGAGTGATAGTGGGCAATGTGATTTTAGGGAAACGTTGAAGAGGGAAAGGGTGTGATTGTTTTTCTTGAGATTGTGACAGGTAATGTGGCTGCAAGAATTATATATGAGGATCGGTTGGATGAAATTTCCAACTATTTGTAGTGAAAGGTCCTATAGCTAGTTGTTCTCAAGGAGAACAAGATTTATAACTATGTCAACTTTGTTGTGGCAGCTCCCGCAACATATCCTATTGATTTGGACTTGCATGAGGAAAAGGAAGCCGATGCTCAGATGATTATTTTGGATGAGGTGAAGGATCACCTTATTATACACTTGGCTGAGAAAAAGACTACCAAGGAGATGTGGGATGCACTTAAGAAATTGTTTGAGGCGAAGAATGGGAACCGAAAGATGGCCTTGAAGGCTAAGTTGCATGATACCAAGATGGATAAGGAGGACATTGTATCTTCTTATCTTACCTGGGTGGCTCAATTAAAAGATGAGTTGGCATTTTTTGGAGAGGTCATAATGGATTCTGAGATGGTGATGATATCCTTAAATGGCTTCACCAAAGAATGGGAAGTCTTCGTAAAGTGTTTGGTGGGATGTGAGCATCTACCGGATTGGAGCATACCGTGGGATGATTTCACCCAGGAGGAGATCTGGGAAAGATCTCAGAGAAGTGAACATAAGACAAATGGAGTTGATGAGAATGTTGCTCTTGAAACAAAGAACAAGAAGAAAGGAAGTTCCGGAAGGGACTTGAGTAAACTCATATGCTATTGTTGTAACCATTTGGCACGCCTTGCCTCTAATTGTCCTGAGAGGAAGAAGAAGAAGAAGGAACCAAAAGGGCCTGAGCCAACTGCTACAACATCCATGGAGGAATTTTCTTCAAAGTACAACATGGAATTTTCTTTGGTGACCCTAGTTTCCAGTGTCGACAGCAAAGGATTTGGAGGTGATATCAGATGGATTGTGGATAGTGGAGCCTCTTACCACATGATGGGAATCTGGCGAGTATTCCTATTTTTCACAGAGATTGGTCCAAGCCGACAGGTGGTAAATGAAGGTGGTATGGCAAGTTTTGTATGTGGAGTTGGGAGTGTTATATTACAAATTGAGTTTGGGGGACTCTTGGAGCTTGATGGAGTTCTTTTTGTTCCATGGTTGAGGGTTAAATGTCTCTCAGCCTTAGCCTTAGAGGATGTAGGATATTGTGTATTTTTCAAGAGAGAATATGTCTTTATCTATAGGCAGGGAGTGGACCCAGTGGAGCTGTAATTGACTGGTAACCGGGTGGATAGGTTGTATATGTTGAGAGGAAAACCTTCAGTGTATGATTAAATGTTGGATGAGGAGCATGGGAAGGCTCCTGAGACTGTGGTGGCACCAAGGATTTAGTTTTTCATTCTAAGAGAAGAGAGCGAGTCTCTTCTGAGCACTGGAAGAAGGCTCATCCATGTTGATCGAACCAATGCGCAAGATGAAGTGAGCTCAAGGTTCCAAGAAGCTTCCAGGAGAATATCTTCTAGTTCGAGTTTTGTGCAGGTGTTGAGGATAGATCCAGGTTCAAAGGGAACTCCTACAAAGCATAGTGTGATGGGACCAGATGATGGATATGGAAATGAGTACATCCCTCGCTAAGAGGGAGTGTTATCGTTTTAGCTCGGGAGGTACACCACATGTTTTGTCTTGTATGCAGATGTTACCTTATGTTTACACACCATGCACTTAACTTTGTAATGGATTTTTATAAAGTTGTTAGAAAGTGGTTCTTTTATTAAAGTGACCTTTTAATAAAGTGTACCTTCTATTTTTAAAGTGAATTTATTTCATAAAGCACTTATGTAATCAAGTGAAATCACTTTAATATTTTAAGTGATTCATTTTAGAGGGAATGGATCATGACCCTTGATCTTGAAAAAGGAAAGATTTAATCTTTGCTTTTGGATTTAGGGTTGGGGAAGGTCAAAAGACACTTTGGAGGGAAAATGTCATTTTCAAAATTATAGAAGAATGCATTGGGTAGTGTGCAAGAAACATCAAGAAGACGAGAGGAGGTGATTGAGAGAGATTTTATGAGTAAGATTGAGAGAGGAAAGTGAGCATCTTGGAGGGAACTAATTCCAAGGCATTTTTCTGTGTGTAGTGTTCTTATAATTTTTTTGTGTTGGGTTGTACTATATAGATCCGTACAGTCTGTACAATAGGAAGAGGGGCATGATTTTTGAGGAAGCCTTTGGCATGAAAATTGAGGCAGATTGTTTGAGTTTTCTTACTACTACTGGGTCATACCGTGTAGTTTGTATAATGCTCTGTTGTGAATGGTTTTCGAGGCACAGATTTAGAGGAGGCCATACAACTATATGGACTTGGGCACGTTTTCCAAGGAAGAAAATTGTAGGCGACTTTTTGACGGGTGTAAATGACACATCGTCAACTGGAAGGTTAGATCTAGACCAGGGTTGTCTAATTAACCCGATTCATTTGGTATGATCTGACCCAACGGGTTTAATGTCTCTATTAGCCAAGTAAAGTCCTAAAAATAGTAAAAGAAATAAACTAATCTAAAGCTATGATTCTAAAAAATGATATATTACTTACTAATGTTTATTAAAAAGAAGCATGAATATACAAATGATTATAAACAATCTATATACAATTTACAAGGTTTACTTGAAATCTTGCGAAAATGAATGTTCATAAGCATGTTTCAAAATAAGATAAAGTAAGAACATAAATATTTTTGTTTTTTTAATGTTTAAAGATTTTAAACTAATAAATACTAAGCAAATACAATTGAAACAATGACACATAAACAATCAAATATAATTAATGCAATCATCATCTCATTCATATATAAACAAATCTGAATAAAAGAAGAAATGCACCTACTAACCTCTCACTGATCAACAATATTAAGCTAAATTCATCTCTCTTTATTTGTATGAGCCCCTATTAACCCATGTCCAGTGTAAACATATGACAAAAGAAAGCATAATACTTCATGAAGAAATTCAAGGAAGTGTTTCATATTCTGGAGTGAGTTTATAACGACAGAAAGACAAATAATTATATATCTTGTGACCTTGAAATGTCCAATAACTGAAAATGAAAGAAATTCCAATTATGAGAAATGGTGTTAACAACTATCTAGCATCAGATGTAAACTCAAAATAATTGAATAGATGATCAGTCACATATATAAACTAAACCAAAATATAATGAACAATATAAAGAAAAGCATGATATAAAATATTATGCGCATAACTGACTAAATCTAATTCGACATAGATAACATTTCACATCAAGAAATTACATGAGAAGACAATGAAAAAACACTGCAAAGTCTACACAGGATGAAAGCCAAAGAGTAAACTACTTTCTCATATAGTTTCAACAAAATATGTTCATCATATGGTCCAAGAAGAACTTTTGGGATAATAGACTCTTAAAGATTGAAAAAAATAATATATAAATGATAGAAATTAACCATGTATTGATGAAACAGACTAAAGCTAATTTAAATCAATGCATAATTAATTATTCAAAGAATATGAAGATATTATAATGAAAATAAAACCATTTTACTCACAGGACAAAAGCCATTAAGCAACCTGGAATTCCATATTCTTCTTTGAAAATACTTGTTCATTCTCCCAAAGATTTCAACCATCCGTTACTCCATTTGAAAAGATTTTTTTTTACAAAAGAAATAATATACAAAAGAGAAAGGATAAAAATCCTCCTCTCAATTTCTTCGATCTCTCTGTCTCTGAACATTCTCATATATTTATACAATGAATGAATAGTCTAGGCATCACTAATAATTTCTTCCACCTAAACTTTTTCTCTTAAAGAGACACAAATATCTCTCAAATCGTCCATTTGTTTGGGAAAATTCCCACTTGTAAGCTAAATGGGTCCATTCTAGAGATGGGTTTTCAACTGTTTCTTCACATTCCTTATAGTTTCACTGAAACAAGTCCAGCAAAATCGTCTGTCTGTTCTTGAACGCATTTCCAAATCTTATCTATTGTTGTTCATAATTTATTTGCAACAATCCAATATTATTTTTGGATCAATTATATTGAATGTATTTAGATAATAAAATCAAGACATGATCAAATCCATACCAAATAATTGATAATAGAAATATGTGAAACAAAAAGAAACCTAAATTAATAACCTAAAAATTGTGAATAAAACAAAATCTAGAACAATAAAATAAAAAATGAATTTAAACTAACTATAAGTTCCAAACAAATATTGTTTATATTTTCATTTCAAATATGATCTTAAAATTCTAGAAGCCTCAAGTTGATGGAGGAGAAAAATATTAATTTTGGGTTTTCACAAAATCAAACAAATGATAGATAATTCTTTTTATTGTTATTTTATTTTTATTTTGAAATGAGATGCAAACTAAAAAAATAATTTAATTAATTAAACCTACCAAATGATTTTGTGAAAATGATTGTTAATGAGCAAAAGACGAAAACATAATCATAATTTAAACGAAAGTAAAAGTTGATAAAAATTAAGGTTTTCGTTTAAATTAAGATTTCTATGTTCATATCTCCCTCATTCAAATTTGATCAAATGTGAACAAATGTCATAGAAAAGATGCGTCGTAATAAAAACTCCCAAATTATGAAGCCCGTCCATCAACATTAAAACTTTGTAGAAAACAAAATGAAATGGCATTTAAATTTCATGAAATTCAAACCAAACAAAAGAAAAGAAAATCAAATCAAATCAAACCAACCTTGAAACAAAGAAAACCAATACCAATCCAGTCAATTCAAAGGGAAACAAACGAACAATCCAAGTAAAATTTTGAGGGACCCTAGATTTTGATTAAAGAAAAAGAAGGGGGTTGTTGGGGCCCAACACGACTTTTTGGTGCTATGAGGTATTTATCTTTGTTGGAAATGTGATTTTGTTGTTGTACTGTACTTTCTTGAAGTTGAATAGTAATCTCTCTCTCTCTCTCTCTCTCTCTCTCTCTCTCTCTCTCTCTCTCTCTCTCTCGCCACACGCGTGCGTTGGGTTTCCCCACAATGGGGTTTTCCCTGGCATTTGCCTAAATTTCTTATTTTTATGGGTTGTTTTCGATTGTGTTTATTTCCGCTGCATGTTTTCTCAGCAATGTGTATTTATGCTTATGGTAATTTCTGAATATGGTTTTGGGACATTTCATAAGTTTATGAAGACAATTATCTCTAGGTTGCTAAGTGTTTGATAGAATATTAGCTTGTTGATTTTTCTCATTAAAAATCTACAGGATGAATGTTAAGAAGCCATTCCCAAGTAGTGAAAATAGATCTAAGGAGATATTGAACCTAATACATTCATATGTATGTGGTCTTGTTCTTATGAAGTCTCTAGGAGGCTCTCTTTACTATGTAATATTGATTGATGACTTCTCATGAAAGACTTGGATGTACTTGTTGAAGATGAAATATGAAGTATTTGACAAGTTTCAAGAATTCAAGGTTGAAGTGGAAAACTTGACAGATAAGAAGAGAAAGAATATAAGGTATGATAATGGAGGACAATACACCTCCAGAGAGCTCATTTCCTTTCACAAAGAATCTGGGATTAAGAGGGAGTTGATTGTCCCACATAATCCTCAACAAAATGGCGTGGCAGAAAGGAAGACTATATCTATTGAAGAATATGTTAAGGCAATGATGAATGATCAAAATCTATCCATGTTTATATCGGGAGAAGCAATTATGGAAGCCATATATGTTTAGAATAGAAGTGCTCATCATATATTGAAGAACATTACTCTAGAAGAAGCTTTCTCTGGAAAGAAACCAAGTGTTGAACACTTGAGTATCTTTGGTTGTCATGTTTATAGTCATGTTCCCAAGGACAAAAGAAATAAGTTGGAACCTTCAAGAAAGAAGGGAATATTTGTTAGATATAGTGAGTCATCAAAAGCCCATATAATCTATATTCTAGGAAATTAGAAGGTTGAATTCATTCAGGACGTGAATTTTGATGAAAAGATTGATTATATGAAATCTATAGAAGATTCCATGTACTCCAATGATGAAGAGGAACATGAAGATCCCAAGAAAGAATGTATAGGCTTTCCAAATCATCCCTATGAAGAATTAGAATGGCCACTTGAACTTGTGGAACCAGTTATTGTTCTTGGGATAAGAAAAATATCAACCTGGCTCAAATACACCTTGTAGGAAGCAGTAGGATATGAAGCTCCAAGTGGCACTTCCAGGGAAATAAAGAGACCCAAGAGGTTCTCTAGTTATGTTTCACTTATGGAAAATATTTTGAATACATAACCTTCATCCTTTGAATAAGCAGTCAAGAAGAAATAATAGAAGGAAACTATGATGGAAGAATATCAATCCATTGTGAACAATGATGTATGGGAATTTGTGCCTATACCTAAAGGGAATTGTGGTAACTTCAAAGTGGATTTACAAGTTTAAATATGCAGTGGATGGAAGTATTGACAAATACAAAGTAAGGTTCATGGTTAGAGGTTTCTCCCAGAAAGAGGGAGAATACTATGATGAGACGTTTGTTCCTGTTTCTAGATACACTTCAATAAGATCCATTATATCTCTTGTAGCTTCCATGGGATGGATTATACATCGGATGGATGTGAAGAAAATTTTTCTCAATGGAGTGATTGAAGAATAAGTGTACATAGAGAAACCTCAAGGTTTTGATGTGCACTAGAGAGAGTCCCATGTTTTCATATTAAAGAAATACTTATATGGAATCAAGAAAACTCCAAGATCTTGGTATGCACATATTGACAACTACTTAATGAGACTTGGATTCTCTAAGAGATATGTTGATACAAACATTTATTACAAGTTTGTGAATGATGAACCTCCGATTCTACTAGTATATGTTGATGACTTGCTTCTGACACGTGTAGATCCTCTCACTATTCAGTGTAAGAGGGAGATAGCCTCTGAATTTGACATGAAGGATCTTGGTATCATGCACTATTATTTGGGAATAGAAGTATGGAAGAAGCATGGTGAAATCTTCCTAGGTCAAGGAAAGGATGTTGTGAATATCCTTCAGAAGTTTGGGATGATGAATTGCAAATCCATGGCAACTCCCATGGAGAAAAAATTGAAGAAGTTGAGAGACTTTGATTATGATCTGGTAGAATCCTCCACGTATCGAAAATTGATTGGATCATTAATTTATTTGTTTAATACTAGGCCAAAAATTTTCTTCGGTGTGAACACTTTGAGACAGATCTAGGTGGAACTAAGACATTAGCATTGGATAGCCACAAAGAACATTTTTAGATATTTTTGTGGCACTCTAAATTATGGTTTAAGACATTTCTCAAACATTGATGTACATTTACACGGATATGCAGATTCTGATTGGGTAGGGAGTGTAAGTGACATAAATAGTACTTATGGTTTATGTTTCATTTTGGGCTCTGAAATGATATCTTGGGCTAGTAGGAAACAAAAATATGTCTCACTTAAAAATACAAAGGTAAAGTATATTGCATCCTATGATGCTTGTATTGAATTAGTATGGCTCTGTAAGCTAGTTCCTGGACTATTTGAATTGGTGTTGGATTAGATCGTGATATAATGTGATAATCAAAGTTGTGTGAAGCTTTCATAGAACCCTATGTTTCATGAAAATTTGAAGCACATTGATATCAAGTACTACTACATTCATGATAAATTCCAGAGGAGAGAAGTGAAGCTCCAGTACATCTCCACCAATGAGAAAATAACATATATTCTAACGAATCCCTTGTCCAAAGGGAAGTTTGTATACTTCAGGGACAAGCTAGGGATTGTGGAGATTATTCCCTTGGTTGAGAGGGAGTGATGATATTCTTTCATTATGGATAGTTAGTGTGTTGTTGGACTGAAATTATCCCTATGGATAATGGTCCAGGTTGGATAGATTGTTGATGTATCATGGACTAACATTTTATGTAGAAAATGGTTGAGGAATAGCATTCTCATGTGGCACATATGGTGACATGATCAAGATGAATGGTCCTCATGTTATGGAATGAATGGTGACCTTATTAGGGAGGTTGGTATAGGACTAACATTTTCTCTATGGAACATATGGTGACCTGATTAAGGAAATAGGTTTGGGATTGACATTCTTCTATGGCACATGTAGTGACCTAATTAAAAGAATGATCCTTGTAGACCATGGTGTGACTTTCAACATATGGAAAGACTGACATTCTTCATGTGGAATAGATGGCAATATGGTCAGAAAGAACAGTCCTTGTAGTCACGGGACACTCCATTGAGTGCATGAAAATTGTGGGACACTCAGTTGAGTGCATGGGTTTCAACAACTGACTTATTCAAGCATCATGCCTGATTACTCAGATGAAGTATGGACTAGAGAGTTGATGTCATATGATGTTTCATATGATAGGTTTCTATTAATGTTGTAGATGATGATGATGATGATGATGATGATGATGATATTTTCTTATATGACCTTTTCATAGATAATTTTTTTTTTTACTTGAGCACATTTAGCTGGTTGTTATGAATACATCCCTAGTTAAGAGGGAGTTTTGAATTTTGTAACTATGGTCGCTCTTCATAATGTGAAAAGTTAAAAGTGAAAATTCATGTCTATTAGGGAGGTCGGTATAAATAAGGAGCTAGTTTGGCTCATTTGTAACTAAAGCAATTTTCATATCCTAGTAAATCTTCCATTCTCTTTGTGATCTCTACTATTATTCTACAACATTTATATGGTTGAATTTCTAAAGTATAATTTCTTAATGGTAAATTGAAAAGTGAAAAAAAAACATCATTAGAAGTAATTATCGATTTTCAAAAATATTGTGCTATTATCTATTGCACTAGAAAAATCAACACAAATGACATAGTCAAAGAAGGTAGGGTCCATGGGTCGTTGAAATATGAAGTAAGGAAAGTAATGGACCTCAGTGACAATGAAGTCTCATCGGATATAGCATTCATGTATGATATTGGTGCATAGAAATCAAAAGTTCCCATCAACGAGGAATACATTATGAAGCCAACATTCTTAGTTGCTTTATGGGAATTATCATTAACGAGGACTGAATAATCCACCGATGCATTTGAAATAGGGTGTGCAGTGTTAATTTTTAGTGATTTTCAAATATAATAGCATAAATACGATCACTAAAAGAAACAAAATTATAGGGTACAAAACATTTTATCCTGGTAAACCCTCATGGGGAGAAAACCCAACAAAAACTTCCTTAATATAAATTTTCAATACAATGCCATGACTAAGACCAAAAAAATAAAGAATATCCAAGACTAAGCATGCACCTCTCTCTTCTTCTTCTTGTAATTTCAAATACCTCCAAAAGGTGCACACTTGTTGAGTCATTGAGTGAGTGAGTGAATGAGGTTCCATCCTCTCTTATTTATACTAGTTGAGGAGTGCTAAGGTTGTGTCTTTTCACCAAGTAGGACTGAATTCTCCAACTAGTGGTTAAAACCACTTTATTAAGCCCTAGGGGACGACTTTACAAACACCACCATATAACTATGGTTTTACCAATTCACAAAAGGGGATTTGGTCTTAAACAATACCCAACATGATCAATTCACAAAACGGGATTCGATCTATATAATAATGACTCAAATATAAGTAGAATATTCTTCACAACTATAATATTTCAACACTCCCCCTTAAAAAGAAGGGTATTCTACTGAAATAACCCAATACAACATCATCAAGAGAGAGAGAGAGAGAGAGAAGGAAACATCATCATAAACATCTGGAACAATGACTGGCATATCTATAAATCATCAAAAGTTTTTCTGATCATAAATAACATCATCATTCACAACATGGAGCTGGAGTAGCATCATCATCATCATTTGCATCAACATCAATTAGTATAACACTAATACAACATCATCAATAACACGAGGTTTTCATGGCATCATCTTCAAGAACATGAGGCTGATAAAACATCATCAACAACATGAGGCTGATACAACATCATCAACAACAACACGAGGCTGATACAACAACATCATCAATAACACGAGGTCGATACAACATCATCAAAAACAACACGAGGGTGGTACAACAACATCAACAATAACATGAGGATGATACAACATCATCCACAACAACATGATGTTGGAACACCAACATCATCAACATGAGGTTGAGATAACAACATCATCATCATATGGAAATAGAATGAGGCAAGTGCAACAACAACATTTTGTGGTAGTTTGAAAGACCATCCTTACTGGACCTTCGAGATCTGCCCAGGAATCAAAATATTCCCTAGGATATAAAATCCTAATGAATCTACCATGTGGTACTCTAACATAGTGTCCTTACCGAACCTTCGGGATCTACCCACGAATCAAAATATTCCCTAGGATATAAAATCCTAACAGAGCTACCACTACTGATCACATCTAGCATATACATGCAGAGGTACTTTGATAGCCCATCCTTACCATAACTTCGAGATCTTCCCAGGGATGATCAATATCCTAGGATATAAAATCCTAATAGAGCTACCAGTTGTTGGTTAGGATAATACAATATCATCAACATCACTCCCCCTTTCGAGGGAGGTTCTTTCAAACAAAACCAAGCTTGTCTCGGAAGTGCTCAAAGTTCACATGAGAAAGAGGAGGCTTGGTCAACAAATTTTCAACCTACTCATCTGTGACAACATATTGGATCTTTATAGATCCCCTCTACACCATATCATGAATGTAGTGATACCATATCTCTATGTGCTTTGACTTATCATGGAACATAAGGTTATCTATCATCTTTATGGAACTCTGGTTATCACATAGAATCATGATGGCTTCCATATCTAGATGGAATAGACCTATCAACAACTTTCGAAGCCATATGGATTCACAACTAGCGGAACATGATACAATGTATTATTCTTCTATCGTCCTAAGAGAAATACTGGATTGCTTCCCGCTCTGTCATGAAGTCATGGATGAACCCAGACTAAAAAAAAATCCTGAAGTGATATTTCTATCATAAACACTTCCATCCCAATCTGAATCAGTATATCCATACAGTATGAAGTCATGATCTCCAGTATAATAGTGACCATATTCCAACGTACCCTTAAGGTATCTCATCACATGTTTTGTAGATACAAGGTGAACATGTCTAGGATCTACAGGATATTGAATTAAGGTGTTCACAAAAAAACATATATCTGGGTTGTTATTCGTCAGATACATCAATGAACCAATAATTTGTTTGTACATAGTAGCATCAACCAATTCTGACGAAGTATCTACCAGGAGCTTCAATTTTGTTTCCATGGGTGTGTTCATGGATTTACATTCCAACATGTCAAACCTCTTTAGTATTCAACTGCATACTTCCCTTGGTTAAGGAATATCTTCTCTGGGCTAAGACAAACTTCAAGACCTAAGAAATAATGCATTAGGTATATGTATTTCATCTCAAAATCTGCAATGATCTTCTTCTTACAATATGTGATGATCTTTTCTTCTTCATTTAAGAATAAGTCATCTAAATACAACAACAATATAATTGGATCATCATTCATAACCTTGAATTAAAGGTTAGAATCAACTTTACTTTTGGTAAAGCCCAATCTTGTCAGGAAAATATCAATTCTACCATACCAAGCTCTAAGAGCTTTCTTTAATACATACAAAGATTTCTTCAATATGCAGACTGTTATCCACATTTTTGGTTATCGAGATGATGACATGATAATGACATGGTGATAGAAGATCTAACTCTTCATTAAGATCATTTTCATGAAGAAAGTTACATTTATCAGCTTC
>JZKD02S1779326.1:134800-147945 GCA_000966675.3 Picea glauca | reverse complement strand
AAGTAAGTACATCATCCTTCTTCTCTTGTCCATTCAATACTTTAGAACTAGGGAAAGAGTAGTATTCTGTCACAGTTTGTTCCAGATCCAGGTGGATCTGTGGAGATTGGTCTGTTTCCGCACTCACGAATTTATCCTTGAACACATACATGAGTCTTTCTATCTTCAACTTCGAACTCTAGGAGCTATAGGTTATTCTTCATATACTTCTTCAAGATGAAATTTCCTTGATATTTTTTAGTACTAGATCTTCATCAAAGGTTACATCTCTATTGATGTCAATATGATGGTAACCTGGTATGTAAATTTTGAAGGCCTTAGATACCTCACAGTATCCAACAAATATTCCCTTATTTCCTGAGGGCTCCAACTTAGTTCTCCTTTCTTTCATAATGTGTACAAACACTGGACAGACAAATATTTTGAGATGTCTTACTTCTGGCTTCTTTCTGGAGAACATTTCTTCAAGGGTTTTGAATCCAAGTGCACTATGTGATAATATTTTTTGGACATAAAATATTGTTCTTCTTTCTTCAACCCATAAGTGCATTGAAAGATCTTGATCGTGGATCATAGTCTTCACTGCTTCCATTGTTGTTCTATTCTTTCTTTCTACTACACCATTTTTTTGAGGATTATAGGGAGTGGTGATATCCCTCTTAATCCCAACATCTCTTAAAAATATTCCAAATTCATTTGATATGTATTCTCCTCCATTATGTGACTTGAGTATCTTGATTTTTATTTCATAGAGATTTTCTACCAAGGCTTTGAATTCCTTGAAATTTCCGATTACTTCATCTTTTCATTTCAAGAAATAAACCCAAGTCTTGTGAGAGTAATCATCAATGAATGACACATAGTATACATACCCAATTAGAGAGGTTGATGGAATTGGACCACATACATATGAGTGGATGATATCCAAGATTCCTTTTTCTTTATTGTCACTCTGTGGGAAAGGATTGTTTATGTTCTTTCCTTGTGCACATCCCTTTCATACACCTTCATGATCAACCTTGAATTTTGGTAGACCTTTAACTACCTTGATTACATATGGTAAGGCTTTGTAGTTGATGTGGGTTAGTATTCTATGCCAAATTTCACATGGAATCTCAGTGGAGTGAGTCAAGGTTGCATATAAGTGACCTTTTAGCTTATACAAGTCACCTTCTTCTGTTCCAATAACAATTGAATATTCTATGGTTTTTCCTGTAGGCCACATAAGAAATTCACTATTTATGAATGAAAACTTGAACCCTTTATTATCTAAATATGAGATAGAAAGTAAGTTCTTTGTCAAACTTGGTACATACAGTACATCCTTCATCTTCATAGGAGTTCCTAAATCCAGTTTGTAAGTGGATTCTCCGATTCCTTTGATAGGTTACTGATAGTCATCTCCAAGTGAGACTTTCTGGGGAAAGTATTTTTCTGTAAGGCTAGAGAGAATGTCTCTTTGACCTGTCATGTGCTTAGAAGAACCATTATCTATGAGCCACGTATCCTCTCCAGGTGTCACAGATCATGAGAGGGCAGAGAATAAAACATAGTCTTCAATCTTTTCTTTAGTCATCTTTATGGGTGGCTCATCATCTTCAGCTGCATGGGCATGATGTCTCTTGTTATTTCTCTTATTGTATTCTTCCCTTCTGGTAGGAAAATTCTTAGCAATGTCTCCCATCTTGTCACAATGATAACATTGATAAGAGGAGAAATATTTTTCTCTTCTTTTCCCCTTCTGATATTTCTAGAATCTCCTTGGAGGGTGAGATTATTTATGAGAGTGAGTGAATCTCTTTGGAGAGTGAGATTCCTTATGAATATGGGTCTCCTTTTGGAAATACGACCTTTTCCTTCCTCCTTTAATATGAGAAACCAATGCTTGGTATTCATCCATTAATAGTACGACTTCTCTGTTTGCCACTCTTGCTTCTTCTTGAACATATTCTTCCCATAAGCTATCAAAATGGAGTTTTTCATTTCTTTCATAGATAGTTTGGATGAAGGAATCCCAGGGTATTGTGAGACCATTAAGATTTTTCATTATAATTTTATATTCATCTAGGTTTTCTCCAATTGCTTCCAATTTTTCCTTGAATTGAGAAACCCTAGAGAAATAGTCATGAATTGTTTCTCCTTTCTGCATCTTTGTATTCTCGAGTTGGGTTCTCAAGTTCATCTTCTGGTTGATGTTCTTTCCTTGATTCATTATGTTTATGGCATCAAACATCTCTTTTGGAATATTCTTAGAAGACACTTGAGGGATCAAGTGATCTTTAATGGAGTCTGCAATGATCCTTTTATCCCTAACCATATCCTTCTTGTACTTGTCTTTGGATGCTTCTTCTTCGAGTTCGGGTACATTTTATTTTATGAATTTTTCTAGTTAATTATCTTCAAAAATGAGTATAATTATGTACTTCCAGGCATGAAAGTTTTCCACACCTTATAACTTGTCAACAAGCTTAGTGCTTGCAGACATCTTGACCTGTAGCTACAAAAATGACTAGAAAATGAAAATGCTTAGAAACTAAATCTGATCTTACGAAGAGATGCGTTGGGATGAGGCGAGTAGGTTGGAGTTGTCTGATTTCAAAAATTTCAGTCTTTACTCCTTGAAACTTGACCTGCACAAATCTAGACTGGTGCTTTTGGTATTGGTTCTGGTTTCCTGGTTTTTTGGTTTTCTAGTACCATTCAAAATTAGGGCTTGACTTTATGGAGTTTTTGGCCACTGAAAAGGTGCGCTCAAGCTACCAAAGAGTGCACTAGGCTAGGGTGCACTTCCTGAGATGGTTTTTAGTGAGAAATTATGTTCCAATAAAAAGCCCTAATTTTATTGTATGGCAACAATGACATTTTTGGTTACCCAGTGAAAGGTTCTTTGTTTAGTTTAGCTATGATAGCATGTTAAGTTTTAATGCTTTTCGAAGGTAATAGGATAAATAGGATCATTGAAAGAAACAAAATCACAAGTTACACAACATTTTATCCCGGGAAACCCTTATGGGGGAGAAAACCTGCCAAAAACTTCCTTAATATAGATTTCCAATACAATGCCAAGACTAAGACCAAAACAATAAAAAATATCCAAGACTGTGCATGCGCCTCTCTCTCGTTCTTCTTGTAATTTCATCTACTTCCAAAAGGTGCACACTTGTTGAGTGATTGAGTGAGTGAGTGAATGAGGTGTCATCCTCTCTTATTTATACTAGTTGAGGAGTGCTAGGGTTGTGTCTTTTCACCAAGTAGGGTCGATTTCTCCAACTAGTGATTAAAACCACTTTATTAAGACCTAGGGGACGAATTTAAAAACACCACTATATAACTATGGTTTGAGCAATCCACAAAATAGAATTTGTTCTTAGACAAGATTATACATGATAAATCCATAAAATGGGATTTGATCTATATAATAATGAATAAAAAATAAGTATAATATTCTTCATAGTTACAATATTTCAACATGCAAAACACAATTGGTCGATCATCGTAATCTTCCCTTCGTGAGGAAAGCATAAAATGTAGAATATCGAAAACACAATGGTTGTCATAGAACAAGTCCAATTACGCATCAATAAAACATTGTATTCGAGGGGTGCATCAACCACCTGGATCTAGACCTCCATAGTCTTACCTCCTAACTGGACTAGGAAAGCGGGAAGGATACCATGGGGTCTAAAAGAAAACTCATCAAATGTAGTTAACATGGTCATAGATTGTGAAAGCAATGGAGAGCCAATGGCTTTCCAACAAAATAGAGACATTACAGATGTTGAATCACCTTCATCAATGACAATACGTTTGATGGTAATATTCATACTCTCCACATGGATGTTAAAGGCCACATGGTAAGGTAAGGAAGGCTTGACATCCGCGACATCAAACTTCATAAATTTTGAGCCACACAGGTCTACAAATCCCAACGAAGATAGCAAGGCATTCCTTTGTGTTGTACACATCTAGAGCACCTCCAAAGTCGACATTGCACATGACGTTTGGCCCAAATCCTCAACAATTGAGTAATTTTGGGAGGCTCTAACATTAGGATTGTGATCAAAGTGGTTAAGAACTCCTTTCGAATTGCAAGGTGGAGGTTTAGGCTTATCGATTTTCAAAGGTGTTTCCAGAGTAGGAGGATCTAGACCTAAAATTGGTTGCGAAGAACCATAATCACAAGTCCCAGTAGCTACAATAATCTTAGACTAGACCATATTGATGCATTGATTCCCACCATCATGTGCCAAGGGATTATGACTTCCACTTGACAAATTTCCAATGTTGGATGCTATTGAGGTCGTATTTTGATTATGTGGAAATGGGTTAGTCAACAAATCAGGTTGGTGCACTATGAGCCTCAAGGCTTCCTCAATTTTGGGGAACAAATGGGTAAGGTGATCATATTTACAAAGTTTACATGGAAAATTCACCTTCCTCTTTTATTTCTTTCCCTCACCAACATTATTATTAGATTTATCATTATTGTGGTCATCCTTTCTTTTATTATTATTATTATTATTATTATATTTATTCCCACCCTTGACATTATTATTATGATTTTTCTTCTTGTTCCCTCTACGTTTCTAGTTACCGTTTGGGTTAATCGACTTTACATAATGTACATCCACTGACTAGGTGGATGAGGATGAAGTTGTGGCTTGTCCTGCTGCAGACTAGTTAAAAGTCAAATATTTCAGCTAGTTCATCACCTAGTTTGTAGACTTGGCACTTACGGATCCTATGATGCCATCAACATGAGGCCCAAGATTTTTTGTAGGATTTTAATTTGACCACGGTGTGTCCAGAACATTTTCATAGAGAATCCCAGATAGAGAATATATAAGATCCAAATTTTTGGATTAAAATATGGCTTCTTCCTCAGATGTCACTCCGAATGTAGAAACATCCTTAGAAATGTAAGGAAATAGGGACTTGAGTAACCATTCTAGCAAAGAATCTGGAGGAATGTAAGATTTAATCAACCTCTTCCTTTTATGCCACTCTTGAATATGATCAGATATGTGGGTGGATTTATCCTGACAAAAATCTAATAAGTGTTCTATGTCGGCATTGTAACGAATCGAAAATTGAAAGTGGTTGAGAAAAAACAAGACCATATCATTGAAAGTTCAGTAAGTTCCCTTGGGTAACTCGATGTATGAATTTGTGGAAACCCCCATAAGGGTGCATTGAAATAGTCTGAAAAAAACATAATCATAATTAAGGGAGTTAGATGAGCACCATACATTAAAGGTAGTCACATGATCACCTAGGTCCTCACCACTATTACCCTCAAACTTTGGAATGTCCAAGGGAAGCTTGGTAGGAATGGGGGACCATGAAGGATCATGACGCACTAGGTCGTTCATCAATTTTGACAAGTATATAAAATTCAATGTGGCCAGAAAAGGGAGTCGCAGTTGTGATGCATGTGACCATGCTCCTGAGAAAGACTAGTTTTGAGATATCACAAGCCAAGCAGGGTTTTGGTATACACCATATCATTTTCTGGTAGGATAGTATCATCCTCCCAACTAATTCATAAAAGGTTGTAAGGTCATCATCACCGACGAAGCCGTTTGTGATGAGAAAGTGACATGATATGGATTACTCATTTGAGGATATATGTTTCCATATATGAACTTCTTGCCGGGGTTTTCCCATACTATAGATTTTACTCCTCCCCTCCGATGAAACACCATAGGTTAGAGGAATGTTTTCCATGAGAAAAGTGTTCATAGGAACCAACATTGTGGAATAAGGATGGATGGATGCGATATAAGAAGTAGAAGGACCACCGATTTGAGCACTCCACCCTATAAAATTATATATGGAAATTATATGAAACATTAGCATATAAACTAGCATAATACACTAAATTTTGTATTCCCATGGAAATTAATACAAATATTTTCAACATATAATTGGACAAGAAAAGAGTATTTCTATTAATCTAATCAACATAAGTACATAGGTGAGACAATTCTCTGTCAACACATATCAGAATCGAGAAACTAAGTCCCTCCACCTGGGCCTTCACCACTTCAATCCTCCACAAAGTAAATCTCACAAGTAGTAGGACTAATTGAGTTTATCCTTCTCAAGATATGAAGAGCTTGGGGGCTGAACACAAAAGAAGTTCAGACATTCAAAGACAAGGGGATGCAGACTCAATATGAGGTGAAATTTCTCCAGAGTGTCTTTTCTCTCAGTGATGTATTCTTCATGGCTTGTATATGGATCAATTTATAGCCTTAAAATGGAATTGAAGGGTTGATTCAGATTGCTTCTAGTATATGGAAGGTCAAGGATCATGGATATTCTGACATGGCATGGAAACCTGACATTTTTTTTTTAGCACAAAACTCGATGTACATGGGTTTTAATGGAGAAACATGTGTATACATGGAGAAACTATGGCCTGGGTATATATAAAAAAATTTGAAGACTCTAGAATGAGAAAAATGGGGAATTTGAGTCTGCAGAGGGAAAGGGAAGGTCAACAAGGAAACATGCATGGAGTGTAGAAAAAATTGCTATAACACTCTTCCTAATCCAATATGGAAGGCTCGTATAGTTTGATGTTATCCACATTCACTACTAAGTAAAGGCACATGTATGAGGGTAGACCGAGTCTATAGGTGTTATCTTCCACCATCCCCAATATCTCAAAAGGTCCATATTGTTGAGCCTTGATATTCTTACAAGCACCCTATAGTCTTTCCTTGTTTAGTTGTAACCAAACTCTGTCTCCCACTTTGAATGACTTCCTAGTTTTGTGTTGATCATGTCTCACCTTTTATTGTTCTCATGACTTCTTCAATGTTTCTTATATGTGGAAATGAATTTTCCCAATATTCTCAATGTTATGGTATTTTTTCTCATAGGGATCTTGCTGAATAGACAACAAAATCTCCCTAGGATTCGTCTAGTAATCCTAGATAGAAAGGAGCTAGATTCCTTATGATTTTCCTATATCTATAAAGAAAACAATTCCTTTTACACACAAGAGGGGTATATTGGCATACCTTTGTTTGATGGTAGTTCATGTATGTCCTGGCTGGGTTAGATATATAGCTCCAACTCCAGCTCCAATCACTTACTTCCTGCACACAAGTAATAAACACTATTAACCCTCTTCTCTCTCTAGTGTTAGGAATAATCAAAATGATTTATATCTAACTAGATTAACCATTTATATAATAAAATCCAATTCATTCATGAGAAGAGAATAAATAAAATGGAGGGAAAACCATCTATATATTGATCAAACATGGAGAATACATACCAAATCATACCTCAATGTGATGAATATGCATCCTCCTTTGATTCCTTGATCCTTTCCTCTCCTTGCAGTTTCTTGGTCAGGCTTGGCTCATTGACTGACAGGTACCTATGCAGTTAGAAAACATACCAATATTATTCAATTCTTCCCCCTTCTTTCCAAAGGATTTTCTTTGTTATATATATCTTGGAGGAGGCTTGGGAGAGGCTTCTATATATTTTGTGGGCCACTAGAGACTCAAATAATGTGATTTCCTAGGAATTTTCCATGAAGATCCAACTCATCCCTCACCTATCACCTCATAAATCCCTAATTATAGAATTTTAGCAATGCCTCTTTTGTTGATCCACTAGTGACCAATGAGGACTCACTTGTTGTCTACTAGGTGTCCAACGAGGACCTATAAGAATGGGCTAAAACTTAGGAAAAATATGTATTTTGGATTCTATCTTCTTGTGGAATCCTCTTTGGCCTATAGGGTGGAAATTAAGTCTATAATAGATGCCCCCTAATGTGTGAGGATAGCAAAGGAATGGATGGTCGAAATACATTACAATAAAATAGTCTCCATGTGAGGCTGTGCGAGGAGAGAGAAAAAGAGTTTTAGAAGTCAAACAAGTCCTACAATAAAAATTCAAGGATGAGAGTATAAATAAAACATCCCCTAAGTAGACATACTTAGACTTTGAATGAGAATGGCCACCAAAAAATACACTACAGATCCATGAAATAAAATTCTAGATCATGGCCATGAAAGAATTTATGGTGGATCCATGTCATCAATAGGGTCACAGACATGAGATAATATGATGTGTATTTGCATCATGAACTCAATCATAGCCACGAAAAATACAATGTGGATCTATGACACAACATATAGATATCAAGAAGACAATAAATGCTAAGGAGAGTTCCCCTCAAGTCTTCAAAGTACTCATCGACAAGTGATATACTCCATTGCAACTTGGGAGGGGATGTTGTGGAGTGATGTGGCCCCAAACCCAAGGTCTTTGTCCCAAACCTCGATGGTATGAATCTATAACATGAAAATAAATGATTTGATGTTGAGCATTGTAGAAACCGTATGATTACTACTCATTGATGTATATTGTTAATAGATGTGAGGAGACCTGTTGAGCCCTCAACACACCCTAAAAGTTTTTGAGATTTTTCTTTTGGGTACCAATTTCTCTTTTCTAAATATTCAGTTGTGTATAAATCAACATAAATTATATGCGATGGTTGTATTTTTTCATCGATCGCAATTGGCTTGCTTTGAAGTCATTTAACTAATTGAAACTTTTTTTCTAAAACGAACTTGGCATTTTAACTAAGAATACACAACTAAGATTGTGATCCACACACCTATTTTTGGCATTGGTGAAATTTGATTAGTAAAATGACCACATAGCAACCATAATCATCGATCTCCACTATATCATCGACATCAAGAAAAGGGAAGGAGGAGTGCAGTTATTGCTAACTATGTTTGTGAAGAATTTTTCAGAAAATTGGCAATATCCCATCGACGTCAGCGAAATATGAAATGGAAAAACAATAAAATGGGACATAACGAACCTCCAATCACTGATTACTGATGCATTTTTCAGAGTTGGTGAAATCCCAAAGATTTAAATTGTGGAAAATTTTGCGTTGACACATCGCTGATCACCGATCACCAATGCATTTTTGGCGCCGACAAGTTTCAAGGGGCGTAATACGGGAAAATTTGTTTCAACATATCTCCAACCTCTGATCCTCGATACTTCTTCGACATCGATGGGATAGGACCTATTTTTCAAAGTGCATATCTAACAAAAATCCCCAATTCCAAATAGACTCTTAGGCGAAGGAGCCAAATTCAAACGCCACGTATCTTTGCCACGTAGGAAATTCGTATGGCCTAATTTCATCCTGAGTCACCTTAGGTTTCCATGTGTCCTAGTCGCACTTCCAAGTCATCATTTCCACATCAACGTTGTATGACAAGTTGGATCGGTATCGAAGATTTTTCCAAAAGATATCAACGAACATTATCTAAGAAAAACGTCGACCCCCGATCTACTCGTTTAAATCAGCAGAATGATGGGACGTTTTTGACAGAAAATAAGATCACATTTTTTCATTTAATAGACCAATTAATGTTTCACTCCACATACATTGTTTTCCCGTGCTCTGATCGAATAAATAGAATTTGAAATTGTTTATGAGCCACAACGTATCCCACTACTGCATTGCCAGCCTATGACCGCATTTAATCCCAAGCATAATTCGGACCTTGGTGATGGATTATGTAAAACCGCATTTACGCCCCAAACTGAAGAACTGATGCAACAAGGCAATTATTCTTTTTTTTTTAAATTATTGAGATAGTTTCGAACCCCAACATTATGTACACATGTTTCTCATTCTCAGAGAAGTCAAAGGAGCGAAAAGAGCATCTCAATAATTGCACTCGATTCACATAATTTTAAACCAAGTTAAGCTAGTGCGAAGAAGAGGAAAATTCCTCCAAGGAAGCCAAGGAACAGATGCTCTCCAAGGGCACCAAAATTTAAAGAAGTAGAGGTCGGTGAAGGATCTTTTCCCGACACTGTGAGGTAGTTGGATTTTACTACTAAAGCAAAGTTGGGCATCAGAACATCTAATAAGAAGGCATTTTCCCATCCCCCTACATTTGGTGACATATAGGTGAGCACTGGGTTAAATATGTTTCTCCCACAGTGGAGATATTTGTTCAATAGGATTAACCAGGAAGATTACCCATAATTTATCTCCCACAACAACCCAGACGTAAGGATGCTTGATGACCAGGTTTTTCTGAACATTTAGTAGTCATGCCTACATATGGTCTCATGTTGAACCCTGGCCTTATCCTATATTGATACCTTGGGGTGGATAATCGACCACACATATGCAATGAAGTGACTGGTCAATGATGAAAATGGCAGATACTTCAATGTTTTACTCTCAACGGAAGTCCATAAATGCTACAAGCTCAGGGACCCGGAGGATCGATTAAACACTGATTTCATTGTAAAATTCTATGAGTTCCATGACACGAGTAGATTGATGGCCTCATGGTATAAGCAAGACAAAAAATTCACAAACCGGAGAAATGAATAGTATGCAATAGCAAACCTATGGGAGACATACATTTATTTAATGGCTCTAATCTACTGATTGTACGGGGAGAGGGATTGTGCCTAGTTTTTCATAGGAATGGATACCCCTGGAATACACTATGGCCATCTCTGGCAGTTGCTTCAACTAGGGAGAAATCATTCCAAAAAAATCAAGAACCAACATATTGTAGGCCCAGACACCAAAGGATGGAGAAATCCCTATGTTTCACATGGCATTGTACCTACTAGATGTAATCTGTGCAAGGAACATCTTCGTAGGCATGAATATGAGATGGCATGTCGTCAAGCTACCTATACATGTCTACTTCATCATTATGTGGGAAAACAGGTAAAAAAACTCCTTTTCTCTCATCTGTGATGAATTTATAGCTCGGGTATATTTTATTATTTTTAAGAAAGAATGCCCAAGAAAATGATCTCAAAAGTAGGCCACTAGTACCTAGAGGAAACCACAACTTATATCAGGGTGTTTGGGGCTACTAGCACACCACATATACTCCCCGCTCACATCCCAGACCGACTCGTCGTGGGAGAAATCTGTTACCAAACCATCCTGAGGGGCAATAATGCCACACTGGTTAAAGACAAGAAGTGAGCATTCATACCCTATGGTTTCCATATAGATTTTTACATGGTGAAGGATAATGTACAAGATAAACAAGAAGCTTTGATCTAGATGGAATATAGATTCCCCACAGGCTGATTTTGCAAACATGACCCTAGATGCCTAGTACTTCAACATGCATCACAAGTCTCCTCCTACTGGTCACACGCACATGATAAGTTTGAAGACAAAATATTTACAGAATGTGCCCAGGACTAGGAGGAGGTGCTATAAAGAAAATCTGACCCCAATATGACTAGATTTAAATTGATGAGTATGGATGAGCAGTTTGAAACGATAGAATAGATGGCTCAAGAAGTCCTGAGGGTTAGGAAAGAGAACATAGAAGTAGAAGCCACAAAGGCACAAAGGAGAGAGATGTTGTTGTTAAAAGAAGCTGAAAGAGTCATCCAGAGATTAGAAAATGATCCCCAACTATTAGAACCCATAAGGATCACCCTGTTTGACACAATCAACATCAGAGAGGAGATAAATGGCTCAAAATAAACCCCACTAGAGGAAGCCATCGATCCAGAAAACCCCATAGTTTCCTCACCACAAGCTAGATCATCGGTGTTTATTCTATCCCAACAGGATATTCCAAGAACATCAGGTGAAATAGGTGTGCCTAACATTCTCTTTGATTTAATTATAATCTATGATGATGAACACATCTCTGAGATCTTGCTTATAACTCTAGTACCAATCATAGAGGAGGAAGAACCGGGTGAACATCTAGCTCCAACTCTCGATGCTTTGATTCTAAACCTTCTGTAGGGAGACCATAAGTCTGAGAGTATCCTAGAAACTGAATTTCTTGACCTATGAGGGACTCTAAAAGACAGCTCCAAGGATGAGTTGGGATCTAGTGAATAAGAAGAGGAATTGCAACAGCTAGAGATTAACACCTCAATAGTCGATCACTAGTTTAGTGTTGAACTTGTGATCGTATCCCCATCCAAGGTCAACACTCCACCAGCCAATGAACACTAATGAGAGGTCAAGTCACCAGAACATACAAAAGCTTCCTTGTTAAAGAAGTACAAGATCCAGTCATAGAACAAATATATACAGCAAGAAGCCTTGGAAACACTCTAACCTGGGGAGACCAACAGATCCTTGAGCCCATGGATGAGGTCCCTGATATACATGAAATCACCTATGATAGAAAGAGGAAATATATAATGAGAAGGAAAACCAATAAAAGGAGGCTCAGACTTGATAGCACACTTCTCATCACCACAAAAGAAACATTGTTCAACACAGAAAATGTGAAGACAACCGAGCTAATTGGAGAAGGAATGCATATAACTGATTCCATATTGGATTGAGAAAAATGGAAATAAAAAGAACTAGCCACTGCAAAGAAGGCATTGGACCATATGTGCCATCTAGCGAGATATTACTAGGACTCAACACAAGTAGCAGGTTTCCTGAAGAGTGAATTTCGAGAAGCATACGCACAATTCACAAGCATAGCCGATTTTCAAGAAGACACTCTCATGGGGTTGACAACCTATAAAGACGTGGAGAAATGGTATGAAAAGGAATACTAGGCTGTCGAGTGAATTTATTATATCAGTGTAGTATAGAAAGGTCGAGATGGAGAAGAGAATGGCATCCAAGTGTTGATGGATAGAAGCATTTCCCAAATTAGGAAGGAAGCTAAATACTGGGTAAGTATGGCCCAGGAACCTCAACGAAAGATACAGGAAAGGTGGGCCGAGTGTGAGAAAATTTGGGAGAAGAAAAATCTAGAGGTAAAATACACTGGCCTTCCATAGTTCGGCTCACCTGAAGACTTTGTCGATTTTCAAGACATAGTCAAATGACATGCAGAACATGACTCATTATGGGAAGCAAAGATCACACAGGTGGTGAGCATGACATCAGTTTAGGTAAATAATTTTATGGAACACCCAATCAAGTCTCACACAGTACTGCATCGTTTAAGTGCCAAGACGATCAGATATAGAGAATGAGAAATAGAGATAATGTTAAGAACCAAATACCAATATAGCATAGAAAAACCTCAGAAAAAGTACTCAACGCCTTGAAAAAGAGATAATTTCAGATAATAAGCCTCTTCGAGGGGGAAACCTCCTTT
>JZKD02S1779326.1:115867-130071 GCA_000966675.3 Picea glauca | reverse complement strand
GTATATATAGGAGACTAGGAGGTATAATTACAACTAATGGCCTAAAGCTGACATAAATAAAATAACATTACTAATATAATATGCCCCAATTAAGGGGTAATGAGCCAATATTATGTCTTAACATATAAAGGAAACCATTTCAGCCCCTATGGACCAACACAGATTCCCATATGCTAACAAATGCAAGGATATCTTCGTCAAGTGGTCAAAGTACGAGAAGAATCACACACTCTAGTAGAACCACTAGACGATCTAAAGAGAACAAAGAAATCAAGCGCCATGTGTCATTCCTTTTTTTTACTTAACACCAAATTTTAGTAGTTATTTTAAGTTAGTGATTCTTTATAAATAAGGGGATCGACCTCGTGGGAAGAGGTCGATGGTTTTGGGAAGACCCTCTTTTTTTAGAATTGTAAATAATTATTTTTGAGCAACTTTGATGAAGTTTTGTTTAGAGCTAGAGACAAATTTTATTTTCATCAAAAGTGTTATGTCATTGCATTGAGGAGGAACTACTTCCATATTTGAATTCAATAGTTGATGCTGTAACGAATAAGAGTTTCTGAATTTATTCATAAGCTATATTTTCAATACTTTAAACAATTCTTTTGTCCTAAATGATGAAAAGTGAATCATTGTGTTAATATGTGATTGATGATAGAGCTAAGGAAACTATTTTTCTTGCACTTATATTTATTACATGTGTATTTTCTTTACATAATTGTTATCTCAGTCAGTGTTGAAATACCAACAAGTTAACGTATTATTACTATACTTGTAATAGGTGTTAATATCGTTGTCTGCACACTAGAGCACGAGGGTTATCCCGAGCTCAACATTATTTAGTAGTTAATAATATCCTCGATCAGTTGGTTTATACCATCACCCTTATTTTATCAAACTTATATAATAACAAAAAATACAAAAAGGGAATCATTTAACCTAAAGGAGGAACTTTCATAGAAAGATACCCAGTCAATCACTAGTAAATCCCATCGATAAATTGGCCAAATCGAAAGATCTGGAGAACCATTCCACTCACCAAATGTTGTAGAGTCTAATTGGGCTTCTAAGGCAAGTTTGGTTCCTACTGTTGATTCAAAGGATCTTGGACCCTTCAATAGAATTGGCACTAAAAGGAGGGCCTAAATGAATGAATGGCTAACGACATTCCTGATACTATATTTCGCATATCCTGTAGATTCAAAAACATTCCACATGCATGGATAGTCATTCTCAAGACAACCCACATAAATAGAGTACTCTCGAAATGATTAAATCAACTCAACACGAGGAAGTAGAATACTTATTCCTTGAAATAACTTACACTCTCCCCAATGAGGATTTGAACTAGTTCAAAAGAATCACAAGAGCACACACTAGGAAAATTGGATCGTTACCCTTAGCTCATTTACTTACTTGTAGAAGAAAAGTAAGAAGACTAGTTGTTGACACCCCTGACCATTTTTTTGTTCACACAGTAGAAGACCTGATAGATTTTTCCCTCACTGAGATCGAACAACCCATTAATATAATCCCCGAAACATTGGCTAGTAACTAATCTGAACCTGATGATTTCGAATCTGACAAGGAAGGGTCTAACTTGAATCGCCCAACTTCTAAATTGGATGAAATGGAGGATAATAATGACAACAATGAAGAAAGGGGAAATCAACCTCAAGATAATCAACCATGGTTGGCCTGATATGATTTGTCAATCCCAAGATGGGTACATAACCTACCCCGACATCCGGAAAAATTACTCCCCAAATTTGACACTGAAACCTCTAGATTTCCTGAAGACCATATCAAAAAGTTCATATTAGCTATAATATTGATGAATGTAAAACATGAAGATGTAGGGTGTAGGACTTTTCCCTATACCTTTGAGAATTCAGGCTTGACTTGGTATTTTAACTTGCTTGTTGGGTCCATAACTAGTTGGATGAAGTTTCAAAAAGATTTCTTAGACAAATTTGCAGAAGAAACCACCACATGAGCTTTAATGGTTGAAATTTTCACTACCACCATGAGTTCAAAAGAGAAGGTTAAATATTTCAATCAATGGTTTACCACTATCCTGAACAAATTCCAACCCGAAGATAAACCTACTTAGGAGTTACATATTGAGGTATACACTAATGCTCTCCATGTTTCCATTTACAGGTTTGTGAAGAGGGTTGTCATACACACCCTAGATGAAAATTTTGAGGAAGCCAACAATTGAATTCCAAATGAAGGGATGAAAAGAGGGCCAGTTCTCACTAGTTGAGAAGGAATCTCAACCTCCACATAGAAGAGGACTTTTGTTGACTAGACCCCCAGAAAAACAAACAAAACAAGGTTCTGAAAAAGGAGGTGGGGACATAGAATACCTACAAAGGATGATAAAGAAAATTTTGAATGAAATTGTAGACATGAAAAGAAGTGTCAGTGAAGGAAACCAATTTAAAAGGCCTTATAAACCCTTTTTTAAAAAGAAACCCTCCTTTCAAAGAAATTGAACCTCCCTCAACCAACTTAAACATCGACCTGGGTAATGTAGCATCCAACTCCTTTTGTACATACCATCAAGAGAAACATTATGAAAGAGACTATCCCCAATGGGTGCATGCTATGAATTTAATGGCCAATAGGTTCCTATATGAAGTTTATATTACCAAAGAATCAAGTGGCTCAGTGGTAAATATCATCGATCAGGAATAAGTTGAGCTACCAGATGAAACAACCATGTTTTTGTGGGATCCTAACTTGTCGATGCCTATCGACTATGTATGTGAGTTTTAAGAACCACCCGTTGAGGTTTTGCCTATACAAACATGAAGTAGGGTTCAACCGGTCCAAAATAATCCCACCATAGTTCAATCCTCGAGAGGGAAAAAAATAGTCGATCACTTGAAAGCACTGATTGTCTCCCAAAGAAATCCTATAAATATACACACACGGGAAACACCCAAGCTTGACTACAACATAGTAGAAGACTTAAAGAAGGTGAATGCTAATGTGTCGGTCATGGACATGTGCATGATCCCCCAATAAAGGGGTTTCCTATTACAAGCCTTGAAGTTAATAGATACCCCTATGAAATTAAATTATCAAGGGAATGTGTCATCCCCTATATATTTAATGAATAAACCAAATGTGAATGCATGTTCCCTAGATAAAAATGAGATATCGTTTATCCCTCCTTTCTTGCTACCCTTTGAGTTTTTCAATAGAAATTTACATAATTTCCTAGTTGATTCGGGGGCATCTTCAAATTTCATTCCATTATCAATCTGCAAGAAATTGAATGCTACCCCGCTCAAAAGTGATAAACATGTTATAAAATTGGACAGAACCCAATTAAAGGTCACTGGGGAGTTGAAATATGTCATGATCAGGATTGCTACTTACCCTAAGTTTTTCCAAGTAACTAACATAATCACAGTAGACATCCCAGAGGCTTATGGCATGTTTCTTAGCGAGGACTGGTCTGAGAAATTAAATGGATATTTTAGTACCGATTGGGATCACCTCTGGTTTCCATTAAAAGGACATCCAAACATGATCATGATTGACAGAGAGAGATGTATTGAACGTACTGTCACTGATTTAGATACGCCTAATGAACCCTCGTCAACATATTTTCCTATGTTACATAATTATTCATGCAATTCTTATTTTGGTAACCTTTCTCCTTACCAATCCGATATACCATCCAAGAAAAATTCCAAAATCATTTTTCAGATAGATTCGCTAGTGGCCTCAGAGTAAAGTATGACCCATCAAGAATTCCCGACGAAAGTAGTGGCCCAGGAGGTTGAAATTGAAGAAACAATTAGCCATGTAGAAATAGGAAACCCCTCACTTTTGATGTGGACCATGTACTTTGATGGATCTAAATAGAAAGAAGTATCAGGAGCAGGGTGCATCCTTATTGACCCGAAATGGAAACGAAGTTTCTTATCCTACAAGTTAGAATTTGAATGCACCAACAATATTATTGAATATGAAGCCCTAGTCTAGGGACTGAAGAAAGGCATTGACTTGGACATCAAGGAACTAAAATTATTTGGAGATTTTGAAATCATTTTTAGGAAAGTAAATAATACTATCCATTTCAATTCAACTCACTTAAAGAGTTATCAGTAGATGGTACACAACCTGATAGACAATTTTGAGGCTTTCAACATTACCTCTGCTCCCAAGGAGAAAAACACACTTGTTGATTCCCTAGACAATGCAGCCTCAAGTTTATCCCCTTTAGAATACTATGAATCCTCTAGGTTCCTATGGAACTACTATACAAACCATCAGTATCCAACAATATTTCTAATTGGAAGGTTTTTGAAGGAGATGAACAGATTGTATATTTTCTAACTAATCGAGAGAATTTTAAATATTTCTCTATTGATGATGAAGTATTCCAGGAGAAACTAGAAGAAACATAATCCCACCAAAATAACTGGGGAAAATACCATGCTTATCATCATCCCAAGTTTCACACGATACCTAAAGGGGTGGCCAGTTTGGAAGATCTCTTCAACTTGAGATAAAGGTTTAAAGGGACGAAGAGTGCAAAAACAGGGAGCTCATGCCCTTTACATGAAACTATAAACTTAGGCACCCTTGAGAACCTCAAGAACATGAAGATGGGTAAGACAGTATCCAAAGAAGGTAGGAAATATTATATCAAACTGTTAAAGGAATACCAGGATATCTTTCCCTCATCTTACAAGGAACTAAAAACGTATGATACTCACATTATACAATAAACGATCCCATTGAAACCTAGGATAAAACCTTTCCAACAGAAATTACGAAAGTATCATCCATATTTGGAACCCTTGATGCATTAAGAACTAAATAAATTGTTACATGCTAAGACTATATTTCAGGTTAGACACTCTGCCTAGGTAGCCAATTTGGTTCCTGTCAGCAAAACGTCTGGGGAGATCCTCCTATGTGTAGATTTCAGAAACCTTAACAGAGCATCAAAAAAAAATAACTTCCTAGTCCCACCCATGGAAAAAATCTTGTATACTATGTTTGGCTCTAAAATTGTTTCCCTTCTAGACGGTTTCTTAGGTTATAACCAGGTCCTAGTTTCATATGAAGACCGATTGAAGACTACCTTCTGAACCAAGTGGGGAACTTTTTCTTATAAATGCATGCCCTTTGGGTTGATTAATGCAAGGGAAAACTTCCAAAGGGCCATGGACATAGCCTTTTGGGGATTTATTAACAAGTGTGTAGTAGTATATTTGGATGGCATGAGTGTGTATTCAAATAACAGAGACGAACACATCCAACATCTAAACCATATTTTTGAAAGGTGTAAGAAATATGGTATATCTTTGAACCCTAAGAAAAATATCTTTGGTGTAGAGGAAGGGAAACTACTAGGTCATATTATATATCAAGAAAGAATTTTTATAGACCCTGAACGAATAAAGGCAATAGCTCAACTTCCCTTACCCAATCAAAAAAGGGCTATGCAATCCTTCTTTGGGACAATTAACTTTGTGAGGAAGTTCATGCCCAATTTCACTAAAACTGTCAAACCTTTAAAAAACATGATTCACAAGGATGCAAAGTTTAAGTGGGATGATGAGTGAAAAGATTCCTTCAACAATATCTATATTTCAATCTCTCAAGCTCTGGTGCTGCGAAGTCCCAATTTTAGTAAAGATTTTTTCCTCTATACTTTCTCCTCCAACCAGTCCTTGGTTGTAGTATTGATTAGAAAGATAATGACAACAATGAGGCACTGATATCATTTATGAGCACTAATATCCAAGGAGTTGAATTGAACTACCCTACTATAGACAAACAAGATTATGCAGCATACAAAGTAGTGAAACATTTCAGATCTTACATCCTGAAAAATCACACCAAAGTCATTGTGCCTCCTCCCATAGTCTAATCCCTGTTCACTCAACAGGAGATGGGAGAGAGAAGGGGAAATTGGATGGTATTTTTCTAGGAATTTGATATAGATATAAAACCTACCAAATTAGTTAAGGGACAAGGATTGTGTAAACTGGACGCAGAAGCCCAAGATCTAATAAATGAAGAGCTCTGGTGGGAGAATGAATTAGCATTATGGTGTAGTGAATATTTATACATTCCCCTAGGTTAATAATATTGGTACGAAAACTTTATTTACCTCCTACATAATGGGAGTTTCCTAGAACACCTAAAACCTAACGAAAGGAGATCTCTCTGGCTAAAATATGCACAATACTGCCTCATAAATTCAATACATTTCCGTGTAAATTATGATGGAGTAATCCTAAGATGTCACAAACATGAAGATGCAGAAAAGGATCTAAGGGAGCTCCAAGATGGTCATGCAGGTTGAAACTTTGTAGGAGATACCAAATCTCACAAAATATTAATATTAGGTTATTACTAGCCTACTCTATTTAAGGACACTCATACACATGCTAGAAATTGTAAATCTTGTCAAATGAGCGTTGGTTGAGAAAAGAGGGAAGTTGTCCCACTCCAACTAGTGACCATATCCATACCGTTCGAGTAATGGAGTTTAGACATCGTAGGGGAGATTACTCCAAATTATTCAAAACAACATAAATATATACCGACTGCTACAGATTATTTCACAATATGGATAGAGGCCATCCCTCTGACTCATGTGAATGAAAAGGTTGTAATCCAATTCATAGAACAACAGTTGATCACAAGGTTTGGGATGCCTTCCATTCTTGTTTTTGAAAATGATGCCTACTTTTATTCTACTCTATTATCAGAGTTTTCTCCTGATAAATGGATCATAATAAGATACTTTGCAAACTACTACCCACAAAGAAAATAGGGTAGAAGAATCAACTAATAAAAACATTGTGAGGATCTTGAAGAAAACAGTCATAGACAATTAGAGGAATTGGCACAACTTTCTTCATAATTCTTTATGGGAAGATAGAGTAACACCCAAGGAAGTTATAGGAAATTCTCCATACTTTCTGGTATACAGACAAGAAAGCATTCTCCCAAATGGGTTGTATTTTCCATCACTGCAACTTCCTTAGGATTCAAGAGGACAACCCTCATCGGTTATTAAACAAAGAATTGATACCCTCCTCATGCTTGAAGAGGAAAGGGAGAAATATAAATCTAAGTTCACCGCTCATCAACAAATAGTTAAAATATGGTTTGACAAGCATAAGGGCAAAGAGAAGAGTTTTGAAGTAAGAGACTTAGTCCTAAAATGGGATAGAGAAAATGAACCTAAGGGAAAACATTCGAAATTCCAAAATCTATGGCTCAGACCTTTCCAGGTATCCGAGAAAATTTAGGTAGGCATGTATCGGTTGAAAAATTTGAGAGGCAGACCATACTCCCTCTAGGTGAATGGCCAAGCCTTAAAACGATACTTCTCCTAAAAAAATGTTTTTTAAGTTTCCTTTTTTGATTCTTGTTGGATTATTTTTTCTTTTTTTCATTTCAATTTTTGAGAGAGTTGTGTGTTGCAAAAGAATGATTCACTTTGGTATTTCTCAAGGGAATACGATGATAAAAAATCTTCTCCTAACCTGTGCTTTCATGCAGAATAAGATACCTCATGTTGTCTTTGTGGGTGCACCATCTTGTTAAGAGATGAAATCATCTGCCTGGTGATCTGGTGAAGCTTAAAAGAAAAGTTGACAAGTTGGAAACTATCACACATACCTATGGACGGAGCTGGAGAAAGTTCCAATTTAACAAAGCTCATTTGTTGGAAAAAAACATCCTCCTCTTTGGCTCACTCTTCGCACTATTGCCTAAAGAACATAAATTGAATTACAAAGAGTGCAAAGTATGAAAGGGTATGCAAATAACTTCGTTGGGGCTATGGACACTCGTTGGCAGTGGAGCAAGGTCTATGATGCCAAGGTGACTCCACTGGGGATATGGATGCTCATTGGCAACAGAGCAACACCATTTATAGGAACTATTAACTAAAAGGCCTCATGTCAGTGGACACTCTACCCGACTCATGTCAAAGAAGGACGTGGATCTTGGTAAAAAAGAAACGAAGGTGGAATAAAAGTTGAACCTCATCGGCCAATCTAGTTTTTCAAACCTAGGAAGTTGTGTACACATAGATGCAAAACTTCAGTTGGAAACAAGGTCTTATGCTTTCTCAAGTAATTTTTGCACAAGATAAGCTATAGGGAAGCATGCATATATTTTTCTTTCTCCCAGAGAATTTCAATTTGTTGATCCCTCAACACACCCTAAAAAGTTTTGAGATTTTTTTTTTGGGTACCACTTTTTCTTGTTTGAATATTCAGTTGCGTATAAATCAACGGAAATTATATGTGTTGGTTTTATTTTTTCATAGGTCGCAATAGGTTTTCTTTGAAGTCATTGAACTAATTGAAGATTTTTTTCTAAAAAGAACTTGGCATTTTAACTAAGAATACACAGCTAAGATTGTGATCCGTGCACCTATTTTTAGCATCAGAGAAATATGACTAGTAAAATGACCACATAGCAACATTAATATCCCATCATCGATGTATTATCGGAATTGGGAAAAGAGAAGGAGGAGTGCGTTGATTGATAACTATGTCCGTGAATAAGTTTTAAAAAAATTGTCAATATCCCATCGACGTCGGCGAAATATGAAAGGGAAAAAAACTAACATGGGCCATAAAGAACCTCTGATCATTGATTACCGATGCATTGTTTGTTGTTGGTCAAATGCCAAAGATTTAAATTGTGGAAATTTTCACGTTGAGACTTCATCGAACATCGATCACCAATGCATTTTCAGCGTCGACAGGTTTTGAGGGGCGTAATATAGGAACATGTGTTTCAACATCTCATCGATCGTTGATCCTCGATACTTCTTTTGCATCGGTGGGATAGGACCTATTTTTCAAAGCACATATCTAACGAAAATCCTCAATTCCAAATAAAATCTTAGGAGAAGGAGCCAAATTCAAATGCCATGTGTCTTTTCCATGCAGGCAATTCGTATGGCCTAGTTTCATCCATAGTCACCTTATGTTTCCCTGTGTCCTAGTCTCACTTCCAGGTCATCATTTCCACATCAATGTTATATGTCAAGTTAGATTGACACCGAATCTTTTTCCAAAATATATCAACGAACATTGTCTAAGAAAAACGTTGACCCTCGATCCACTCATTTAAATCAGCAGAATGATGGGAAGTTCTCAGCACAAAATAAGATCAAATTTTGTCATTTAATAGGCCAATTAAAGTTTCACTCCACATACATTGTTGTCCCATGTGTCGATTGAATTGTTGGCACCATGATTTTCATAGCTAAGGTTAGAGGTTTTTTAGCAATTTACAAAGTCATGCCTGTTAGCACCCATATTGTTTTTATTCCTGGCATCATCTAACATCTCCAAGAGTTAGTTTTAAAAGGAAGCTTATCATTTATTATTTCCATTTCCATTTGCAATTGTGCACTGCAAAATATTCTATGCACTGCGCAGAGAAATTCACCACATGGAGGATGCAAAGGATTCTGTTGTGCAAAGTATTTTTTTGCATAGAGGTTGTTGTGGCGCAAAGGATTTTGTCGCGCAAAGGATTATGTCATGTAGAGGATTTTGTAGCGCAAAGGATTCTGTCGTGCAAAGGATGCTTTTGTGCAAATGATTCTATCACACAAAGGATTTTGTCATGCAGAGGATCCTTTTGCATAAAGGATTTTGTCACGCAAAGGATTTTGTCCTGCAAAGGATGCTGTTGGGTAAAGGATTTTGTCGCGCAAAGGATTCTGTCACATAGAGGATGCTTTCGCGCAAAGGATTATGTCACGCAAAGGATTTTGTCGCACAGAGGATTCTTTCATGAAAATGATTTTGTTGCAAAAAGGATTTTGTCGTGCAGAGGATGCTTTCGTGCAAAGGATTTTTTCATGCAGAGGATGCTTTCGTGCAGAGGATGCTTTCACGCGGAGGATTTTCCTGTGCACAGGCTATAGGGCGCATTGCGTAAATGACCGGTTTAGTGGTCAACTTCAAGATCACTTTCTGACCAACTAGAGAGGAATTTTCAAAATACCCAATAGGTTTTTGTTGAGGACAAACTAGGTAATAAAAAAATTTCTCATATCTGAAAAATGTTTCATATTTTGTGATATTTGAAGGAATAGTTGAGCCCTATTTTTCAGCTTTCATGATTTCCTATTTGAGACATGTTTTTTTAACACGTATTCCGGCCAGATGGAGACAAAGTTCAAGAAAAGGAGAGAGGTTTTTCTTTAGGACGATATTAACTACAAACAAAGTTCTCATATTTTACACAGCTATTACATTTTTAGAATTACAAGTGGCGTTTTGAATCCTATTTTTTATAATTTCACCTCATCAAAAGCAGGAAAGCAGTTAAAATGTGTCATTTGTTGTTTGCGATGGTTTCTATTTTGGGAAAGGGGTTGGAGTTCAAAATGGTGATCTATAAAGGACCTATAGTGATATATATTATGGTATGAGAGTAGCGAAGCGTTGGACCCTTGGGGGATCAAGACTTGTTTATTTCTTTGAAGTTAATGTAAAAGTTTCCTCTTTCTGAAATTTGAGATTCATCATGGTGTTTATGTTCAGTATGTGTTTCTTGTATATTATTTCCATGATTATTCTTTTTTCTAGCATTGTCTGAGAGTAAGTGGTATGAATTCGTCCATGTTTTATGCTCCTTTCACACTGATGATGCTTGTTATGTGTTAATGGTTACTTTTACAGAATTCATCTTTGTTTGATGCTCTGTTTAGTAATTAATGTTTGTGTCCTTTATTCTAAAGTTGCATTGGAGATTCATCCACTGATTGATTCCTTTAGTGTAGTGGGATTTCTTCTCCTTTCCACATCTCATCTCATATCGTTTATTTGCTGAGCATAGTGCCTATTTTTTCTCGAAGCTACAAAAAGAAACCAACCAACTGTTGACTATAAAAACATCGAAATTCAGGCCTTGACTCCATTTCCCAATGGTACCTCTCCCTTTTTTTTCCTACCAAACCTTTTAAATAGAAAACAAACCTGTCCTATTACAAAATATGACCTTTGTGCATTTATTAATGAATCCTTTGAGTTATTACCAGTCATCAGACATCTGAGAGAGTCCTCTCTGGTTGTATAGGTCATAATACAATCTAAAGTTGGTTGAAATAGTTACCTCTGTCATTTTTTTTCTCAGCCAAACAAATTTACAGAGTGCTAACATTTTGGAGTCGTTGCTGGGGATGAAATTGAAAATTTCCCCTAGGAAAGAATGACATAGTAGAGTTCTAAGGTCTAAGATAAGTAGACACTTAGGCACATATTGGCTATATTCCTTCTCTGGCGACTCCACACATCAGAAAATCAGTTTAAAGGTGATTCCACTGGCATAAGAATCTAGAGATAAATTTTTCATGGTGACTTCATTGTTCAAAGAGCTCGAGGTATGAAGAGTTTCTTGGCTTTAGAATGGCAAGATTGTATTTCGATACAGGTACTTCATCAACAAAAACAACAAGGTTGGTGGCAGACCTTGTTTCTCTTCAAAATTTCAGAAACTGGATTGATATGTCTCCTAATCATTATTGGTGTGGAGATATTTGATCTTCATTATTATCTTAATTGGATTCTTGTCACATCTTAAGTCAAGAAGATAAGTTAGAATGTTTACAGAATTTTACTATGGAACTTGATATAGAAAAAGAAGCACAAATGATATCCCAAGATTCTTCTCCTTTTGAAGAATTTTTTGGTCAACAACAAGAAAAGTATGAATTAAAGACAGATGAAGAACTATTAACTCATTTAGAATATTATAAAAGAGGGTATGAGGCTGCAATGTCTCACTATTCCAAGCATTATGATCTCAGGCCTGAGGTTAGTAGTCCAAAGTTCATACTACCAATAGAAAATGAATCTTCGGTCAGTAAACGGTCCTCATATCGAAATAAAGATGTCGTTCAAATTTTTTCTATGACATAGACAATGTGAATAGTTAGAAAGAACCATTTAGACATGATCTCATTTTGGTCATAAAGAAGAGATAGTTGTTTCTGCTCTCAAGGATCCTTTTGTAGCCCTGCTGAAATCCTCAATCGAAATGAGATATGTAATGTTTTAACATGAGGACAGTTTCAGATGGTGGAATGACTTATCATATTTCAGTTTGAATTTATGACTAGAGGAGCAGAAAGCAAGCTGCAGTCAAGAAACAATTTGCTTGAGTGTATTCATTGGAAATATGAGATTACTTGATTTAGTAAAGTACGATAGGTAGGAGTATGAATAAGCTTCGTTCTATGAGAATTTCTTTCATCAATATGTAGTTTTCATTTTCATCTTAGTTTCCATATTTCAGTTTGGATCATATACAGTTTTGGTTTTTTCGAGGATACATGTAACAGGTCAGCGCAGAGTTCTCAATGGTTCAGGAATAGCCTAATGGATAAGGCACCTGGTCTATTGTTCTTTGCAACCTCACAGGGAGGATAACATCCCCATTGGAGTCAGTTGTTAGAAAGATGATTTTCATAGCTAAGGTTAGATGTTTGTCAACAATTTGCAAAGTCATCCCTGTTAGCACCCATATTGTTTTAATTCCTGGGATCATCTAACATCTCCAAGGGTCAGTTTCAAAAGGAAGCTTATCATTTATTATTTCCATTTCCATTTGCAATTGAGCGCTGCAAAATTTTCTACGTGTTGCATAGAGAAATTCACCGTGTGGAGGATGTGAAGGATGTTGTCACGCAGATGATGTTGTTGCACAAAGAATTCTATCGTGCAAAGGATTCTGTCGCATAGAGGATGTTGTTGCACAAAGGATTTTGTCACACAGAGGATTCTTTCGTGCAAAGGATTCTGTCATGTAGAGAATTATTTCACGCAAAGGATTATGTCACGCAAAGGATGTTGTCAAGAAAAGGATTATGTCATGCAAATAATTTTGTCATGCAGAGGATTATTTCATGCAAAGGATTTTTTCATGCAGAGGATGCTTTCACGCAAAGGATTTTGTCATGCAAAGGATGATTTCGCGCAAAGGATTCTGTTAGTAACATTATTGGTATCGGGATTTTAAAGGGAAAGACGGCCGAGGTCTTTCGAGTCTCGAAAAACCGATGGGATCCTAGCCATTAATTTTGGCAGGACACGTGTCAGACATCAGAAGGAGAGTCGGGATTTCAGTCCATTGGAGGATCGGAGTTTCTAAAGGAAGAAAACTCTTACCTGAGTTAATCGCGATGTGCGATTGCCCGACTGAATCAAAGTCGTCTGTCAACCGTGACACTTGGCGAGAGATACCACAGAGTTGGGGATCAGGAAACTGGAAGCCCCGCGCACATGGTAGAAAAAATCCCGATATCCTGATGCCTGATTTCCCAATATCGGGGGCAACTTTCAATAGTGGAAGACAGGTGGCAGGCTATGCACCAAGGAGCTGGCAGTCAACAAGTCAACGGCCATAAACCATTGGGGTTCGGGGAATTGCAAGTTCAACGGACACAAACATCGTGTCGTCAAGAACGCCGAAATCCCGATGGAAAGTTGGACCACGGTTGCACAAGGACAGGTCATATGGATCATGGTCTAGTCGGAGGGGGCTATTTCCCGGGAGAAGGGGCTCATCGCATATCGGGATATCAGAGATCCCGGAGGCAAGGAATTATGATCCTCCACCTGGCTCTTACACTTTGACACCTATGGATCCTGCCACTTGTATCTGTCCTGTCATTTTTCTGCTCGATCACCATCCACTCACCACTCCACATCACTCATCATTCCTACCGTGATTTCTCCAGGAAATATTCAAATGGAAAAATATGAAGGTTTCCATGACCTGTAGGCACAGAATCGGCTAGGGCCTTCCCTGATTCCAATGAAATAGTTATTGCAACAGCTGAGGGTAGTTGGACATCATTTCCTCCATAAATGGAAAGCCAAGAAATGGATGCAAACTGGTCAATTCAGTCACAGGGCCTCTGGAACATGATTGCGTCTGAATGGAGCTCACGAACGTCCAGAGGTTGCAGGCGCAGTAAAGGTGAAGCTGTAATGTCTTCAATACAATGCCTCGGTTTAGCTTCCAGTGTTTTGTTCCAAGTATATGTGGGCATTTTGGACACTTTTGTAAGCATCGATGGTTGAGCAGAGCTCCCTGGTTGTAAAATTTTAATGAAGCATTGTTGTTCTAGTTATGTACGAGCTTTGGAGACTTCTTGCCTTATGAATGCCAGT
>JZKD02S1779326.1:71309-106002 GCA_000966675.3 Picea glauca | reverse complement strand
CTTGGAATTGGAGGATCCAGTCAAGTCCTCTTTCATCTTCTTGAAGCCCTGAACCAGGAGGATCCTGTTTTCGGAGTTTTTCCTCTGCAAACTGCTGCAAGCCTGATGCCCAGAGTTGTTTGTCGACTTTCTCCTAAGTCTTTCACCTATTCATGTTTAAATAAACCCAATGGATGAAGTTAGGATTCCAGACCTCCTCTGTCCTTATGAACCAGACTCAGTCCCTGAGTTAGAGTGATACCTCCTAGAGACGTTATCTCCATTTGATCACCCTTCATAAACAAATCGTGACATAAAACTGATGGGCGTTGGGCTCTGCACCTGCAAGAAATCCAGGAGTGACTTCTAACGCTAACAGATTCTATCACGCAAAAGATTTTGTCTCACAGAGGATGCTTTTGTGTAGAGGATTCTTTCGTGCATAGGATTTTCCTGCACACAAGCTACAGGGCGCGCTATGCAAATGATTGGTTTAGTGACCAACTTCAAGATCACTTTCTGACCAACTGGAGAGGAATTTTGAAAATCCCCGAGAGGTTTTTTTTGAGGACAAACCAAGTAATAAATGACTCTCTCAGATTTAAAAAATGTTTCATATTTTGGGATATTTGAAGGAATATTTGAGCCCTATTTTTCAATTTTCATGATTTCTTGTTTGCAACATGTTTTTCTAACATGTATTCCAGCCCGCTGGAGGCGAATTTCAAGAAATCGAGAGAGTTTTTTATTTATAACGAGCTTACCTAAAAAAATCGTTCTCATATTTTACACATCCATTACAGTTTGAGAATTACAAGTGGTGTTTTGAAGCCTATTTTTCATAATTTCACCTCCTCAAAAGCAGGAAAGCAGTTAAAACGTGTCATTTGTTGTTTGTAATGGTTTCTATTTTGGGAAAGGGGTTATAGTTAGAAATGGTGAGTTGTAAAGGACCTATAGTGCTATATTTTTCATGGTATGAGAGTAGATAAGGTTTGGACCCTTGGGGGATCAAGACTTTTTTATTTCTTTGAAGTCAATGCAGAAGTTTCCGCTTTCTGAAATTTGAGATTCATCACAGTGTTTATGTTTAGTATGTGTTTCTTATATATAATTTCTATGATTATATTTTTTTGCTAGCATTGTCTGAGAGTAAATGGTATTAATCCATCCATGTTTGATTCTCCTTTCACACTGATGATACTTGTTATGTGTTAATGGTTACCTTTACATAATTCATCTTCGTTTGAGGCTCTATTTAGTAATCAATCTTTGTGTCCTTTCTTATAAAGTTGCACTGGAGATTCATCCACTGATTAAAGCCTGTAGTGTAGTGGTATTTCTTCTCCTTTCCATCTCTCATCTCATATCGTTTATTTTTTTATCATAGTGCCTATTTTTCCTCGAATCTACAGAAAGAAACCAACCAGTTGTTGACTCTAAAAACATTGAAATTTGGGCCTTGACTCCATTGCCCAATGGTACCTCTCTCTTGTTTATCCTACCAACCCTTTTAAATAAAAAATAGACCTGTCCTATTGCAAAATTTGACCTATGTACATTTATTGATGAATTCTTTGAGTTATTACTAGGCATCAGACATCTGAGAGAACCCTCTCTGGTTCTATAGGACATAATACAATCTAAAGTTGTTTGAAATATTTACCTCTATCATTTGTTTTCTCAGCCAAACAAATTTATAGAGTGCTAACACAAATAAAGAGAATTTTAAATTTCTGATGAAGCACAACATAGCCCGCTCCTATGCCACTAGCCTACGACCACATTTAATCTCAAAAATAATTCGGACCTTGGTGATGGATTGTATAAAACTGCATTTATGTCCCAAACTGAAGAATTGATGCAACAAGGTAAGTATTCTCTATGTTTAAATTATTGAGATAGCTTTGAACCCCAACATCATGTACACAAGTTTCTCATTCTCAGAGAAGTCAAAAGAGAGAAAAGAGCGTCTCAAGAGTTGCACTTGATTCTAATAATTTTAAACCAAGTTAATATAGTGTGAAGAAGAGGAAAATTCCTCCAAGGAATCCAACAACCAGACTCTCACCAAGGTCATCAAAATTGAAAGAAGAAGAGGTTAGTGAAGGATCTTCTCTCAACGCTGCGAGGCAGTTGGATTTTTCTACTGAAGCAAAGTCAATCATCAGAATGTCTACTAAGAAGACATTTGTCAAGCCCCCTACATTTGGTGACACAGAGGCGAGAACCGGGTCAAAGATGTTGGTCCTGTAGTGGGGAGATTCGTTCAACAGGATTAACAGGGAAGATTACTCAGAATTTATCCCCCACAACGACCCGTACGTAAGGATGCTCGAAGACCAAGTTTTTCCAAACATCCAGCGGTCATGCCTACATATGTTATCCTTTCAAACCCCGATCTTTCCCTGTATTGATACCTTGGGGTGGATAATCAACCAGATAGACACAATGAAGTTCCTAGTCTAAGGAGCCATACATTTATTTAATGTCTCTAATCTGTCGATTATACAGGGAGAGGGATTGCACCAAGTTTTCATAGGCATGGATGCCCCTCACATACATTGTGGCCATCTCCGGGAGAAGCTTCAAATGAGGAGCAATAATTTCAAAAAATTTGAGGACCAACATATTACAAGCCCAGACACTAAAGGATGGAGAAACCCCTGCTTTTCACATGGCATCATACCTACTAGACGTAATCTACACAAGGAACATATTCACATAAATGAATCTGAGTTGGCATGTCATCGAGCTACCTGTACATGTCTGCTTCACCATTTTGTGGGAAAACAGGTAAAAAAAACATATTCTCTCATCTGTGATGAATTTATAGATTGGGTCTATTTTATTATTTTTAAGAAAGAATTCACAAGACTTCCAGTAGTAGCCAATAAAATGATCTCAAATTACGCCACTGGTACCTAAAGCAAACCACTACTTATATCAGGGTGTTTGGGGCTACTGGTGCAGCTCATTTACTCCCCGCTCACTTCCCAAACCGGCTCATCATGGGAGAAATATGTTACCAAACCATCCTGCAGGGCTATAATGTCACTCTGGTTAAAGACAAGAAGTGAGCGTTCATACCCTATGGTTTCCATATAGGGTTTTACATGGTGAAGTATAATGTGAACCTAAACAAGAAGGTTTGAGCCAACTGGAATACAGATTCCCCAGAGGTCAATTTCACAAACATGGCCCTAGAGGCCTAGTACTTCAATATGCATCACAAGTGTCCTCCTGCTGGCCATACACACATGATAAGTTTGAAGATTAAATATTTACAGAATGTGCTCAAGACTAGGAGGACGTGCTACAAAGAAAAGATAACCCCAATATGACTAGATTTAAAGTGATGAGTATGGATGAGCAGGTTGAAACGATAGAAAATATGACTCAAGAAGCCCTCAAGGTTAGGGAAGAGAGAAGAGAAGTAGAATCCACAGAGGTACATAAGAGAGGGATGTTGTTGTTATAAGGATCCCAAAGAGTCATTCAGAGGTTAAAAAATGATCCCTAACTATTGGAACCCATAAGGATCACCTTGGCTGACACAATCAACATTAGAGAGGAGCTAAATGGCTCATAATCAACCCCACTAGAGGGAACCATCGATCCAAAAAAACCCATAGTTTCATCACCACAAGCCAGATAACCAATGATTATTCCATCCTATCAAGAGATTCAAAGAACATTAGGTGAAACAAGTGTTCCTAAAATTCTCTTTGATTTAATTATCATCCATGATGATGAAGAGAGATCAGAGATCTCGCTTATAACTCGAGTACCAATTACAGAGGAGGAAGAATCAGGGGGGAAATCTGCTCCAACTCTCGATGCTTGGATTATAAACCCTCTGGAAGGAAAGTATGAGGTCGAGAGTATCCTAGACACTGAATTTCTCGACCTATCGAGGACTTTGAAATACAGCTCCAAGGATGAGTTGGGCTCTGGTAAACAAGAAGAGGAATTGAAACAGCTAGAGATCAACACCTCAACATACGATCACCAAGTTAGTGTTGAACCTATGGCCATATCCCCATATAAGGATGACACTCCACTTGATGATGAACAACATCAGGAGGTCAAGTCACCAGAACATACAGAAGATTCCCCTATTAAAGAAGTACAAGAGCCAATCATAGAACAAATATATATGACAGGAAAAATGGGAAACACTCTGACCTAGGGATACCAACATATTCTTGAGCCTGTGGATGAGTTCGTCGATATACAAGCAATCTCTTATGACAGAAAGAGGAAAGATATAATAATAAGGACAACCAAGAAAAGGAGGCTCACGCTTGATATCACACTTCTCATCACCATAGAAGAAACACTTCTTGGCAAAGAAAATGCAAAGACAACTGAGCTAATCAGTGCGGGAATGGATATACTTGATGCCACGTTGGATCAAGAAAGATGTGAGAAAAAATAAATAGCCACCATAAAGAAGCATCTAGACCATCTGTGCCATCTAGAGAAATATTACCAGGACTCAACGCAAGAAACAATTTTCTTGAAGAGTGAATTTCAAGAAGCATACACACAATTCACGAGCGAAAGAAATATCTTCACTGTGTGCATAGCCAAATTTGAAGAAGACACTCTCATGGTGCTGGAAACCTATGAAGACGTGGAGAGATGGTATGAAAAGGCATATCAGGCTGTGGAGAGAATCGATTATATCGATTCAATATAGAAAGGTTGAGATGCAGAAGAGCATGTAATCCGAGTGCTAATGGATATTATCATCTTGTGAATCAGGAAGGTAGCCAAATACTGGGTAATTATGGCCCAGGAACCTCAATAAAAGATACAAGAAAGGTGGGTCGAGTGCGAGAAAAGTTGGGAGAAGATAAATCGAGAGGTGAAATACATTGGCCTTCTAGAGTTCAACTCACCTAAAGACTTTGTCGATTTGCATGACATAGTCAAACAACATGTAGAACATGACTCGGCATGGGAATTATAGATCATGCATGTGGTGAGCATGACACCAAGTTAGGTAAAGAAGTTTATGGAACACCCGATCAAGGCTCGCGCAGTACTGCAACGTTTAAGTGCCAATATGATCAGCTATAGAGAAGAGAAAATAGAGATAAAGGAAACCCTTTCTACCCCGATGGACCAACACAGATTCATGTATGATAACACATTTGAGGATCTCTTCTTCAAGTGGTCATAGTATGTGAAGAATCATACATTCTAGTAGAACCACTAGACGATCTCAAGAGAAAAAAGAGATCAAGCGCCGCGTTTCATTCTTTTATTTTACTTAACAAAAAAAATTAGTTGTTATTTTAAGTTAGTGATTCTTTATAAATAAGGGGATTGACCTCGTGGGAAGAGGTCGATGGTTTTAGGAAAGACCCTCTTTTTTGAGAATTGTAAATAATTATTTATGAGAAAATTTAATTAAGAAGTTTTTTTTAGAGCCAGAGACAAATTTTATTATCATCAAAAGCGTTATGTGATTGCATTGAGGAGGAAATACTTCCATCTTTGAATTCATTAGTTGATGCTATAACAAGTAAGAGTTTCTGAATTTATTGATAAGCTAACTTTTCAATACTTTAAACAGTTCTGTTGTTCTAAGTTATGAAAAGAGAATCGTTGTGTTAATATGTGATTGATGGTAGAGTTAAGGAAACTATTTTTCTTGCACTTATATTTATTACATGTGTATTTTATTTCCATAATTGTTATCTAAGTCAGTGTTGAAATACCAGAAAGTTAACATATTATTACTAGACTTGTAATAGGTGTGAATATCGTTGTCTTCATGCTAGAGCACGAGGGTTATCCCGAGCTCATCATTCTTCAATATTTAATAATTTCCTCTATCAATTGGTTTATACCATCACCCTTATTTTATCGGACTTATCTAATAATAGAAAAGACAAAAAGAGAATCATTTAACCTGAAGGAGGAACTTTCACAGAAATATACCCTTTCAATCACTAGTAAATCCCATCGATAAATTGTCTAGATCGAAAGATTTGGAGAACCATTCCACTCATCAAATGTTGCAGAGTCTAATTAGGCCTCTAAGGCAGGTTTGGTTCCTACTGTTGAGTCAAAGGAACTTGGACCCCTCAATAGGATCCATCGATGATGAATATGGACCCTAAGGTACCTATTGCAATATAGCGAGTCTGAATAGAGGATGCAATGTCAAACACTTGTAGAATCAATCGATCAGTTGTCAATGATGAAAACCCATTGTTGATCGTGAGGAGGCCTGCCACTGATGACTGCAACCTACAGTGTACTACCTAGTTTCTAGATCCCTCTCCTTGATAATATGTTTAAGTCGATAGGAAGTGATAATTTAAAGGAGGTAATGAATAAATCCCCCATCAATAAACACAAAACATACACTGGGAGATGGTGTGAAGAGAGAGTACCACAAAGTTCAACTGACACAGGGATGGATGACTCAGAAAGTAAAAACAAAATGGTTAACTTGGGATTTAACTTTCCTTGAACATATAGCATGATACAATGGTGACTTTGCAGCAAGATATAAGAGTTGGATGAATATAGTGCAACAATGAAGGAGGCATCAAAGAACTCTCCATGATGACTAGAAGAGTAACTATTCAAAGGAGTATCTCTAACTCATATTATTGGGAAAACTATTAGGAAAGATAAAAAAAAATTGTATGATGAGGAATCAAACAGGTTCCATGTTCAAAGGAGACTCAATTGATTCTGCCATTTTGGGAATAGACTAATGGTGAAAAACCCCTACTCTTTTTTTTATTTTTTGTCTCCTTCATGGTTTAACAAGCATGAAAGAATGACACAAGCACGATCAATCTCCTTCATGGTTTAACGAGCATGAATGAATGACACAAGTAATATTGATACATTTTTCATGTCCTTTTACGAGTACTAAAAAGAGATAAAAGTATACTCTAAAGTGTCTTTTTCGAGTCCTTTTACAAGTCCAAAAAAGTGATAAAAGTATACTTGGCAAGAGAGAACTGTTGGAAGATTGGTTGTTGTCATTGATGTCAACCCTAGTCATTGGTTCTTGGACCCCACAGTTGATTGAAGTATATATACATGAAGGAAATTACAAATGTATATACAACACCCATGGATGGATAGTATAAGTCATGTTGCTTCCGGTGGTATGTGGCACGTCATGTGGATCCTCACAATTGAGGAGAAATGAATTTTTGAATATGACAATGTGAATGGAAGAAAAAACTACATGTTGGCCCTAATGTTAAAAGGAAGTGATGTAAAGGGTACAAATACATCTCATTATATATTCATTTTTCAATACATACAAGTTTTTTAATGAACAAGGATATATAAGTCGAATTTCAAAGGAAATATGAAGTAAAGAAGGTCAAATTTCAAGGGAGGATGAAGTCTTTTGGTGATGTGTTCTAAGTCATAAATAGGTGTTCTATGTAAAATAGTCATAACCTCTTCATAAATAATCCAAATGAAGTGAGACCAATTGAGTTGGAAAGAGTACGGGTTGTAGTTTCCTATGTAGGAATTTCATAATGTTATGTTAAATATTGAGCGCGGGGCATGTTGTACAATTCACTCTCCTGAATGAACCAAAATTGAATAAGGTCTACCATTTTCTCTATAACTCCTTTTCTGGGAGGATTCGAGGAGTGAAACTAGAGGAGTTTCAAAGAATACATTGAGTTATATTATCTACAGGATCAGAGTATTCTAAGAAGTGAAGAATTGCATAAGTTGAAGAAGTCTCAGGAAGAATTATTAGGTTCTATGTGATGGTTGTTTGATGGTGATAATTTAATGTAAAGTTTTATTATCTCTCATATATTCTTGGGTGGAAGGAAGGGGAAAGGATGGAGAGGTTAACTCTATCTTGATATTGGAGGATTGTATCTTCCTTTTGGAGGTTTATCCCTCCCTTTATATTTGGAAGTTGTAGCTACCTTTGGAAATCATTACTTCCCTTGAACAATAATTATTGGTTATTTCTCATATATTGTGCATCGTGTATTGTGGTGTATTGGTGTAACTCTTCTACTATTGTTCATTTCTCATTGGATATAATTCAATATATAATATGGTTAAAGTATAAGATGAAATTTTTTTTAAATTGTACTTGATACTGATTCACCCCCCTCTTAGTATGATCAATTGGTATCAGATTCGGTTGCCTTCATAAGATTTTAACCACTGGAATGAAAATCCTTAGCAAAGATGGATAGCCATGAGCACATTCCAAATTGGATTCAACGATTTGATGGAAGAAATTATGCATACTGGAGTGATAGAGTGAAAACTTACCTAACATATTTTGGAGCAGACATCTGGTACTCAGTTGTAAATGGATATGTAATCCCAAAGAATGATCCAACCAATCCAAATGAGAAGAATCTTATGATTTGTAATTAAAAATCCAAACATGTTATTCTAGGATCATTGGCACCAAACATTTTCAACAAAGTGATGGGATGCAACACTGCTAAAGAGGTATGGGACAAACTCAAGAGTATCTATGAAGGTGATCCAAAAGTTAATTAGGTCAAGCTTCAATGACATGGAGAAGAATTTGAAAATTTAAAGATGGATGAAAAGGAAGATATTGCAACATATTTTATTAGAGTTGATGAAGTTGTTAATTCTATCAGAGGATTAGGTGAAGAGATCAATGAATCATTGGTTGTACAAAAAGTGTTGAGATCACTTATCTTGAAGTATGATGCTAAGATCTCGGCCATTGAAGAAACTAGGGACTTGACCAAAACGACAATGGATGAATTACATGGGTCTCTTATAGAATATGAAATGAGAATAGGTACAAAAAGTGACCAGCCAAACAATGAAGCAGCCTTTAAAGACATAAAGAAGACAAAAGACAAGGATAATGACTTTGATGAAGAAATAGGAAATTTCGTAAGAATTTTCTAGAAGGGAACTAGAAGATACAAAGGTAAGTCTCCTCTCAAATGCTTTAATTGTGGTAGAATAGGACATATTGTTGAAAACTGCTACTATAAAAAGAGAAGTCTCAACAATAAAAAGAGATTCTACTCCAAGGATCATGACAACTCCTTAGATGAGAGTGATGAAGAATTCCTCTTCATAACCCAAGAAACCTAGGATGATGATCATGAGAGTTCTAAAGAAGAAGAAATTATTTTTGAAGAGGATTCAGATGAAGAAACCAACCTTGATTCATTTTGGGGATAAAAAGACAACGTAGAGAGTGAACAAGAAGATGAGAATATTGAAAAGTTGAAGTATGTTGAAATTGAAATAACAAGCTTAGAAACACAAACATAATACTAAAAGGTGAATTGAGTAGTTGTGAAGAAGAGAATTACATGCCTAAAAAGACCATTGGTAGCTTGAAGGAAAAATTAGAATATTATGAGAAATTGAAAGCAGAATTGGATCACACAAAAGGGGAGCTACTATTGACAATAGAAAAGTTGAAGTTCAAAAAAAGAATTGAAAAATTAGATGATATCCTTAGCATTCAAATATCTCCAAATGATAAGACAAGACTAGAATACAATGATAGTTTGAAGACAAAAAAACAAGAGAAGGTAGAGGAAAAGGATGAAACCAACACTCCAGAGTAAGTTGAACAACAAGATAGAAGACTAGAATTTAGAAGGAATGAGACATCAAGAATGTCCTCTCCCATCATGTATGAAAAAAATCATTATGAAGTAAACTACGGAAGAATATATTATGAACCCAAATGGACCACACCACAAAGAAGATCACGTACTCTCAGGTATCAAAATTTCTTTCTTAGACATTGTTATACTTGTGGAAATTTTGGACACGATGCAATTAATTGTAGAATCAATGAAAGGAATAAATACGCAAGCTACATGAATGGTGCAAATAGTAGATATGGAAATGTTCGTAGACCCGTCAACATAAATTATAATCCATTTGACCCATTAATGGATCAAAATATTGTATGCTACAAGTGCAATAATATTGGTCACAAAGCACGAGATTGCATAGAGATGAAGGAATATAATCCTATGCCAAATGTGCCTATACCAACTACAACATGGAAAAGGAAAGAAATTCCACACAATGAAGTTTGTCGAATAACATTGGTCTCTAAAGATTGAAATGAAGAAGATGAATGTTCATAGACAGTGGGTGCTAATCTCATATGACCGAAGATCAAAGAAAAATTTTCAGCTTGAAGAAAAAGGGTGGAAATGTTACATTTGGAGATGACTCATCTACCAAAATACTTGGAAAAGGAACTATAAATCTTGGAAGTGAAAATGTAAAAGAAGGAAAATTCCTATTGGTTGAAGATCTTAATCATAATCTCCTCAGTGTCAGCAAAATATGTGATCAAGGATACACTCTTATGTTTGACTCCCAAAAATGTAAAATAAAATAAAATAACTCAGGAAGATTGGTTGAAACTGCAACAACAATATCGAACAACGTATACATCCTAGACATGAAGAATAGAGAGAAGATAGAATCCACACAAAAGGATTTCAAGGAAGAAAAAGTACCAAAAACCAAAAATAAGGATGAATTATTATTGAGTGCCACATGTTCAGGGGGAACAGCCCCAAAGAGGACGGTCACCTTATTTGATTGAACTCAGGGGGAGCATCCCCAACATTTTCCATTTATTTCAAAGGGGGAGAGAAATTGGGATAATGATGACAAGGGGAGCATGAGTTTTTCCATCAATGAAAAAGGGGGAGATTTTTGGAAGAATGGTTGTTGTCATTGATGTCAACCCTAGTCATTGCATCTTGGACCCCACAGTTGATCGAAGTAGATAGACATGAAGGAAATTACACATGAATATACAACACCCATGGATAGATAGTATAAGTCATTTTGTTTCTATTGGCATGTGGCACATCACATGGATCCTCACAATTGAGGAGAAATGAATTTTTGAAGATGACAATGTGAATTGAAGCAGAAACTACATGTCGGCCATAATGTTAAAAGGAAGTGACATAAAGGGTATAAATACATGTCATTATACATTAATTTTTCAATACACACAAGTTTTTTAATGAACAAGGAGATATAAGTCAAATTTCGGAGGAAAATTGAAGTAAAGAAGGTTGAATTTCAAGGAAGGATGAAGTATTTTGGTGATGTGTTCTAAGTCATAAACATGTGTTCTAGGTAAAACTGTCATAACATCTTCATAAAGAATACAAATGAATTGAGACCAATGTAATTGGAAAGAGTACGGGCTATAGTTTCCTGTGTATGAATTTCAGAATATTATGTTAAATATTGAGCGTGGGGCATGTTGTACAAGTTGGCTCTCCTGAATAATCTAGAATTGAATAAGGTCTACCATTTTCCCTATAACTCCTTTTCTGGAGGCATTCAAGGAGTGAAACTTGGGGGAGTTTCAAAGAATACATTGAGTTATATTATCTATAGGATCAGAGTATTCTAAGAAGTGAATAATTGCATAAGTTGAAGTCTTAGGAAGCATTATCAGGTTCTATGTGATGGTTGGTTGATGGTGATAATTTAATGTAAAGTTTTATTATCTCTCATATATGCTTGGGTGGAAGGAAGGGGAAAGGATGGAGAGGTCAACCTTCTCTTGATTTTGGAGGATTGTATCTTCCTTTTAGAGGTTTATACCTCCCTTTATAATTGGAAGTTGTAGATACCTTTGGAAGTCATTACTTCCCTTTAAGAATAACTATTGGTTATTTCTCATATATTGTGCATGGTGTATTGTGGTGTATTGGTGTAACTCTTCTACTATTGTTCATTGCTCATTGGATATAGTTGAATATATAATCTGGTTGAAGTATAAGTTGATTTTTTTTTTAAATTATACTTGATACTGATTCACCCCCCTCTCAGTATTATCAAGAACGAGTGGCTTACCAGCATGATCTTATGTTCCAAGCTCATGGAACCAACCTAAGTAATCAGAAAAATAAATGGTACAGGAAAGTGAGATCCACTCTTATTAGTTCTTCTCTTTGTGGTTAGGTAGATGCAAAACAATGGCCAAATAATGCAAGAGGAAAATAGTCAAGACTATTTCATAGCGGTAAGCGGGATATGTCCAAGCAATAGTGCAGCAGGGCTAAAGGAGAGCTCCCGACACTATGGGAAAATGTAGGAGGGGCACTGAATGGAAATCCAAGTGCTAACTATGGTGCCCATGAAGGGTAGGCACTATCAAACTAGTTATGATGTGATAAAGGAGTGGCTAATATCGCAACCAGTTGGGTTTGAACCTAAGGCATAATGCTGGTAGTATGGATGGTTAATAATGTGAAGCAAGAAATGCAAGGAAAAACCTTTACCTATATTCCATTTTAAGAATATATACTTCAAGTGTAGTGGGTGTCACCATATTCATAAAAACGTCCCTAGAATCCTATAAATATGATGTAAACTAGATTCCAAGGTCAATTAAAGTAAAAATGGCATTAAAATAAAAATGAGATCAATTGAAAATAAAACCCCACTTTCCTTGTCATGGTGAAACTAAATTTTTTATTGCTCAAAATTTTATAAAGGCAAAACTCACCTTAGTAAAAATTCATTCTTCACTTGGAAAAATAAGAGTGTGGAGAGCTTGAGGACAAAGGCCTCATCCAAGAGTAGGTTGTGAGCTAAGTGTGGATATTTCTTCAACCATTCAGAGAGAAATATTTATCTAGGTAAGTACTAAAGAACCCCTGCGCATTTAGTTATTTGTTTTTTTTTGTGTTTTGGCAGAAAATGTGTGGCCTGGAAGCCCATGGGGAAGTCGTCCAAACCGATATCAGGGAAGCTTCATGTGATTCCATGGGGTTGTTGTGCGGGGCCTTGTGTGACAACCTGTGGGTGTCACACAAGGATCCATATGACACTTTAATAGCATCCAGCGAGGCCAAGAAAAGATTCCTTGGTTCAGTCGGTTGTGTGCTCGTAGAGGAGGGTTTTGATGAGTAGGCTATGCCTTTAGTCATCTTTGATATGATGGGTTTTTTTTTCCTTGTTTACTGAATGCAAAAAACTAGGTAAAAATGAATGAATGGAAGGAAAGACAATATGAGGCTGATGACTATGCAGCACGGGGGGATAATATGAATTTGATAGCTCTCCAGGAATGTGGTTGTTGGAGAATTCTATTTTGGGAAAAGTTTTGGGAATTATGCAAGAGAAAACCACATGACAAGTAAGTGCACACAAAAGACAAAAATTGGTTATAAGTAGTTAGACCTTTTGGTCCATTTTGTAACAGGCTAAGCCCTAGTATCAATATATAAATATGTAATGGGTTTTTGGCCGGTAGAAGGGGGTTGGCAAGTAAGAAAGAGAGATGACGATAGTTTGATCGAATGGGTAGTTGGGGTTAGTCGAATGTGGAAATGAGGTAAGTCGACACTGTATGTGTGAACGTATAGAGCATTTTGGGTAGAATTGATGTATCATATTTGACCGCAGTGTGCACCTACTATGGGGATTGAATATGAATGAATATTATAAGAAGTCAACCCTTGTGGACGTAGCCCATTTGAGGTGAACCATGTTAAATTCTTGTGTTATGATGTGTTGGTTGTCATGATCTGTTGGTTTACTTTTCTAATTTTGCACATGTAATAGATTCTTAGGGGTTAATATGAATATGTATCTGATTGTTTTATGCACATGTTGAATGATGAAGTAATATGAAGCTTTCATATGTTATTACATTGTTATGAATTCATGCACAAGGTATATTGCATGTCGAATGAATGGTAAGTTAGAATGAACATTAGAATGGTATTCATTCCCTTCATTAATATGGAATGTTGGTTCCTAGAGTCTCATAATCTTAACCATTTGTTTTCATGCGGTGGGAAGACTTGGGGTTCAACATTAATTCACCAACAAAACCCTAAATATGAAGGCCCTTTCAGCATCACCTGCAAGCAGGTGAAGTCTCACCCGAGGTACCTATGGGGACCATAGTGTTCCAAGCTATTTGAAGAAATCACATAAGTATGGACTCAGCTAACAGAAGGTGCAACAATGTAGGAAATTTGGTACAATGTACAGGTTGTGCAAGAAAATGCGCAGACGTTTAAGGAAGTGATGCACACATTACCAATAGTAGAAAAGATGGCAGCAATAGCAGAAAATATAAAATTATACTCAGAGATGAACCATATGAGGGTGGAGCAATTGGCTCGTGCACAAAATATCAAAACGTTGCAGGAGTGTTGAGGAAAATATATGAATGATATTACTCAAGCATTTTTAGATCTTACTTGGATAAAGTAAGATAGACGGGAATATCACATGTTGGCACAGGGGCAGACCTAGGGTTCAACGCTTTCAACAACGCACCAAAAAAACCCTAACTACCAACCCTTTCAGAAACACCTATGAAGTAGATGAAGTCTCACCTGAGGTAGCGACAGGGGGGCTTGTATGAATCAAGTATTTACAACCAATTTGGGACACAGATATGTGATTACAATACTTAACAGAGAACTTAGCCAACAATATACATTAGATTATGATTCTCAATTACATCGCAGATTAACCCTTATTATAGATCAACGAAGTAGAAATCAAGATCTAACACTTCCAATCACTTAACACATAACATTAGCTCAAATCTAGCATTCATTCACATCACTAAGAACTAAGCTACAACATCATATGCATTCATTATACATAACAACAACAAAACTAAGAAAATAACCACATAAACAACATCGCACAAAGAACATCAAGACACATGATATATGTGGTTCACCCCAGTGTGAGGCTACGTCCACCAACTTATTATTCTTATTTATTAGTATTCTATCTTCTTACACCCATCTACTCTTGTGCACAAATCCACATAACCCAACTCCAAAATGGATAGGTGATCTGCGTACAATGCGCTAGATCCACCTTCCCAAAATCAGGTCAAGGCATAGAGCCAACTCCTTAGTAGCACAAAGCCATCATTTACATATCCATATTGCAAAAATAAACTTCCAATCTCTTCCACTTAGATCTACAAACTCTAATACATTCTTGCACAAATCCAACCTGATCTACTAGTACTCCACTTACATCACTTAGCTACTTATTTATATCATTACAAAAAGGCCTAATTATGGGTAAACCCATGGGCCGAAATCCATTAACCCATTACATAAACTCTAAAAACCATTTGTTGGATCCACAAGCCCACAAAATAAGTGAGATCCCATGATCTCTACTCCACCTGGGAGCTTCATCTTCAACCAACCTGTCGAAGTCCCAAAAGTGGTCAAAACACGACCAATGTTTCCCCAAAACTTGGGTCAAGAGCCAACATTCCCCTTTTTATCACTCCAAAATTCACCCTAGACTGTAATTAGGTGATCTTGGTAACATCAAAAGATTTTCAAATGTAAAAGTGTTTTAAAGGGTCAAATGGAAAAAGACTCAAAATGATAATGTTCCAACTCGGAAAACAGGGCTAGCATGCACTAGCAATCGAGGTCTTGACTAACTTCAATTAGTAAGTGAGAAAAATTATGAACAGAGGGAAGACTTTAGTGAGAGGAATGCAGAGGTTGTTGTAAACATCAGGTCTGCAGTCAACCTAAGGAAGAAAAAATCTTAACATAAGATCTTCTTGAGCTCAAAACTTAAGGATACAAAAGAAATATCATGATAATATAATAATCAAACATACATCATAATATCACCACAACCATTCATGTGAATCATTCAAAGCATGAACATTTTAGTATCAGAAGAAAATAAGATAGAATAAGAAATTGATTTCTATTAACCAAAGATGTCTTAAATCAAATACATAACCAGTTCACAGTAATTTGATCAAAACATTACAATTCGGGAGCTTAAGCTCAATTCAAACCCCCTTTCCTCATTTGGATCATGGATTTATAACGGAAAGGAAAGGAAACAGCTGGAGGTGCATGTTGGCCTTCTTCCCATGAAAATATCTAAACATTTATTCCATCTAATAGCTTGACTAACAACCTATGCTATAAAAAAGAAAAGTGTTGGTGACTAATCCAACCAATCTTTAAACTGACTTGATCCCCCTTTGATATGTATCTCCTTGTTTTCCATGTGTCTGTAGCTATAATCATGATGCTAGCTGCTATCTCTATCTATCTCCCACATCATCAGCCATTCACTAAGATTCTATCTCGACTTCCCTTGATTTTGGAACTGTCTACTGATTTTTTTGCTTGAAAATTTGGAAAGTTGGGATAATCCACCACCTGTTACATAGTTTTTATAATGGAATCAAATTCCTTTAATGCTGCCACATATGGTCTTATCTCTTCTTCACATCATCATCCATTCACTAAGATGATAATTCGGGCCCCCTATATTCTTGGTACATATAGGTAGCGCCACTCTAGTGCATCTCTGTGCAAGAATCTGTCTCTGCCATAAATTAGGTAGCACCTTCTTGTGTTTACTATTCAGAATATTTGGCAGTGCACAAGAGATTGGGTGGAACCCGTGGAATTCACAGCGCCCATAAGAGTAGGTATCACCTAGGAACTTTACAGCGCCTAGGAGAAAACACAGCGCCCAGGAGAAAACGCGGCACACTGCACTCTGCACATCCATGCATGAAAATGATGGAACGAGAAAGAAATTGGGAGAAAAATCATATATATAATGGCTATATTTAGTTATTCAACACCTGTATGCTTGATGTGTGGCTTGAACTTGAGGCTTGACTCATGGCCTAGCTTTGACTCATAGATTATGAATTAGGAACGTGATCTTAACTCATAGCTTAGCTTAATGTAATGACTTGTGACTAGCATAAGAAATGGGCATGTGGCTTTATAAACACTAGACTTAGGATAATGAAAAATATTTATTCATAGAACTTTAGGTTTAGACTAGAGTTAATCCACTTTAAATCACACACCACCTCTTCTATCAAAGTCAATAAACTCATTTATTGAAAAGGCAACTAAAATAAAACATAGGGAAATCAACAAAATAAAGATTTAGGAAAAACTACTAAAAGTTGGTTTTTTGGTTATGTAGGTCAAAACAACAAAGGCCAAAGGTGTTTAGAGAAAAATATTTATGAATTAAGACTCTTCCTAACTCAAAGAGGAAATTGGAATTTATGAACTAGGGAAAATGAGAAAAACATATTTCAAAAGTCTAGCATAAGGATGCTAAAGATACTTAAAATTTCCATAAAACAATTGAGTGCTAACATTTGGCCCCAACTGGGATGGAGACCTCCCTGTGAGGCTCCAAGAACCTAGTAGTTCTAGTCGCCTTATCCATTAGGCTATGGATTCATGTGGCCTATGAAACCAATCTCTGAAAACTCTCAAGACCTGTGCAACTGATCTTTGTATACCTTCAAAATCATCTTTTATTCACACAAATTGATTGATATTTCTTCTACAAACTAGAAGAAAATAAATACTAAGGCAGTGAGCTTATTTCCTACCCTACTCTAGTGTAACCAGCTCTGTAATTGGTTAGGTAAATGTTGCCTTCCATAACATCCATTCAAGCAATTTTAAAATTGAAGAAACCTCATTTCTGTCACTGATCAACAACTGATGTTTGAAATGTAACAATAGTGATAATAATTCATTCAAGAAACCATACTCACCCGGACATGCTAATAAAAATATTAATTTTGCATTCCCCAAATCATTTGAAAAGTGAAACTCTATGTATTCATCGACAGGGTCATGAAACGGAAAGCAATGCCTGATTAATTTATGAAAGGTTACCTTCATTGTTTCAAAGTTGTTGACAGTTTGTGTGATGTCTTATGTAGCCATACTTGATTGAATGACAAACACAGGCATTTGTGGGTTGAATAGTTGTTTCCTAACTCTGGAACCACCTATTGGTTGATGACTGATCATCTCTGCATATACCGTGGGGATAGTTTGTTGCTCATACACCTGGTTTTTATTAAGAAAGGGTTGTTCATTTGTTGTCGATGGATAAGAGATTATATTTTTATGAAAATCCCTTTCAACACCTCCATAAAATTTAAAAGGATCAGGATCATAATCATCATATATAGGAATAGTGCTAAGAGGTTCCAAACAAATCATAGAAAAATTATGTTCATCACCATCATTGTTATTATCATCAAAAATAGGTTGTCCATAAAAAACCTTTGACTCTTGACATTCTGAATACCTTGTTTCAGGATGCTCTTTAACAACAAAGTATTCACTACCAAAGTGTTTCTCAACAACAAGTTTCTCTTGGTCAATGTTTGAGACAGTGATTTCCTCAGAGGAAAGGTTGTCAAAGATACTTGCTTCGAGGACCAAATTATCCACTATCGTTTCTTCATAGGGACAACAAATAAAATCTACCTCATGCTTAGAGCTGACATGATGTTGACTTTGAATCCTACCGCAAGCTCTGAGGTTCTCCTCCACTTCCTCAAAATACATGAATAATTGTGATAAATATGTAGATTTTCTTTCCCTAAGATACAAAATAAGGTCAAATTATTGAGACACTATGTCATACACCATGGAAGTAGTCTCAAAAGGTTTAATTTCCAGGGGTAGGCTACAATACAAGTTGTGAAACCTTCGATTAAAAGAAGACAGAAAATCATTTTTTTCTCTTCTCAAAGTAGTGAATTCATTTAGGTACTGATCAAATGACTTTCTCTTTCCCCAATATTTAAAAAAGGTGTCATATAGTTCATCCCATGAACCAATGGAAGAAACTTCCATATTCTTGAACCACAAGGAAACATCTCCAATCAAAGATTTAGAGAAAAGCCTCATGATAATATCTTCATGCAAGATTTCCATATTATCAATGAAGTCTTGAAAGGCTGACAAATGCTCTTCTCCTCTAATGTTATCTTTTCCAGAAAAAGTTGGTAGGTAGTCTACAAATCTGGGAGGGTAAGGATGAAGAAAGGATGGCATATTTAGAGGTCCAAACATATTTCCCCTAACCTTAAACTGGAATTCAGTGGGCTTCTAAACACTAGACGGTTGTTGGTAAAGGTCATAGGAGTTTGCAGCCTGAACTGAATCAGTTTTATTATTTGCAAAAGGACAATAATCATTTGGTGCATGTTGAATTTCAATAGGCTGGTTATTAACAATAGAGGGAAAGGTAGAAGGTAATAAATCAACTTTGAAATCTAGATAAGGGAGAGAATTGTAAGATTCAGGATGATTAAAAAAGTGTTTATGAACCTCATATTCTTTAGGTGTTTGAAGTGGATGGATATCCTTAACATCAATGACATGGGAAGGGGGTAAATCTACTTGTTTGAAAAAGTAATATGCAAGAGCAGGTTGGTGGTCTTTAGAGTATACAAATAATATTATGATTCTCCTAATGTGTGCAGGGAAATTCAAGAAAGAATGAAGGATAAAGAGCACAAGTTCCAAAAAGAAATTCAGAACTTGATACTTGAACTTCCCTCTGTCTTCCATTTATGTCCAATATTTTTCCCACGGCGGAGTATTCCAACATGTTCGTCTTCATGGAGTCACCAGGTAGATGATTACATTCAATTTTTTGTATCCCTCTCTTATCTACCATCAAGAGTTGTATCTATGTGATTCTTCCCAGGGAACTCTTTAATCTACTCAAATTTGTCCTCGACAACGGCACCATTTATGCTATCACTCCAAAATTCACCCTAGACTATAATCAAGTGAGCTTGGTAACATCAAAATATTTGAAAATGTAAAAGTGTTTTAAAGGGTCAAATGGACAAAGACTCAAAATGATAATGTTCCAACTCAGAAAACAGGGCTAGCATGCACCAGCAATCGAGGTCTTGACTAACTTCAATTAGTAAGTGAGAAAAAGTATGAACAGAGGGAAGACTTCAGTGAGAGGAATGTAGAGGTTGTTGTAAACATTAGGTCTGTAGTCAACCTAAGGAATAAAAAGTCTTAACACAAGATCTTCTTGAGCTCAAAACTTAAGGATACTAAAGAAATTTCATGATAATATAATAATCAAACATACATCATAATATCACCACAACCATTCATGTGAATCATTCAAAGCATGAACACTTTAGTATCAGAAGAAAATAAGATGGAATAAGAAGTTGATTTCTATTAACCAAAGATGTCTCAAATCAAATACATAACCAGTTCACAATAATTTGATCAAAAAATTAAAATATTGTTCTGTAACAGGCCCTTCCATGCATTGTTCTACTTTCATAACCACTTGTTCCATCTGTGAGCCTTATCCTTAAATCTCTTCAAAAAATGTGCATGCATCATCTTGCAGTAGATGGAGTCTCTATGTAACCTCCATGGAGTCTCTATGTAACCTGTTGTTGGACTGTGCATTTTTCATGTGATCTTTTCATCCTCTCAAATGCAGTGAGCTGCTTCATTTGTGACTGGACGGTGGATGCCTGTTTTTTCACCTCCTGGATTTGTGCTTCTAGTTTCCTCATCTCCAAATCTTCTACAAGGCACTCATAGTTCTTCACACTATGATTACTTAATTTCTTACACTTTGAGGCCAGTGCCCTGATTCTTTATACTGAATTCCTGGAAGCTTCTTCCCTCTGATCGCGCACTTCTTACGAAGTGCTAGGTACTTCTTGGATCTCTAACTCCATTATTCGTGCTTGAGGGTGTTGATTGGCTTCGACGAACTTCCCTACTTGCATATCAGTTGAATCTGGTTCCTCCTGTGCCAAGACCGACATAGAGCTAAGTGATTTAGTTACTCCCTCTTTGACCATGGTCTTCTCTATGAAAAGTTGGTCCTTTTCTTTCTGCATCTTCTCCTTGTCCTCTTCAAACTTCAACCTAATTGCATCTTTCTCCTACTGTGCAACTCGAAGTTTCTCTAAGACCTCCTCCTTTTCTTTCTTCATGACTTCTGTAGCATGCTCCTTTTATTCTTAGACTCAAGGAAGTCAAGCCTTTGTTGCATCTGCTAATATTCGTAATTGGGTGGGATCATCCCCCAATTCTGTAATTTCCGTTGAAGAGGGTGCAGTAGGTATTGCGTGACTCGAATGGAGAACTTGTTGTATGTCCTTGAGATCCTTCTCTATTCTCTAATACAATGTTTCCTTATTTTCTTCATGTCTTTGTAGAATATCCTTTGAAGCATCCTTTATGGAGGATATGATGAGATCGACATCATCCACTGTGAAAACATTCTTTGACTGAGGCTTATTGGCTCGGGTCTTCTTTCGTGTTGAGGGTTTCTGCGGGGAAACCTTCCTTTTCTTCGATGATTCTGCTTCTGTGGGAGGATCCTTTGGTAGTGTAAATTTTCCTTTGTTTTTATTTTCTCCTTCTTCCCCTCCTTCTTCTTGGTTGACTTTGTCTCCTCCTCCTACTATAGGTGAGTCGGGCCTACTCTCCTCTAAATTGTTTCCCTCCTCATCAATTTCTATGTTGTGCACTTCCTCCTTTTTATTCTTTTTCTTCATGCTAGGATGTCCATCATGTTCGACCCGAGTGACCAAGAGAATTTCGATGATGTCGAGGTCAAATATTTATTCATCTTCCACCGAGACAAGGAACTCTGCTAGCCATTCTTTGGTGATCTCCTCCATTTCTTCATCGATCATCTTATAATAGGATTGTCGTTCCTCCTTACTCTCATCTCTGTGCACAGTGATGTAGATAAAGTGTTGATATGCGTGAAACTTTGCTAGTGGTCTTTACTGATGTAGTGTGTTTGAGGTCATTCAAGGAAATGCTTCAATTGCGTGCTTCAGTTGCTGGTAGTAAGCATGGAAGACAATGTTCAACTTCCACTGCTTTGACATGTCATTTGTGTACCACAAGGTGGATAACCTTTCAGTCAATAGCTCCAATGGCTCGACTTCTAGGAATGTCTCTCCTTCCAGCATCTGCCAAGCAATGAAGGTGATCAGTACCAGTAACAAACTAAAATGAAATTCATAGCCCTGATCCTACCCTTCTCAATAGTCCTTCTCGAGATCATTGACAAGGTAGCTCGCTCAGTTCATTTGCATTCCTTCTACGCACTTCCCTATGAGTTCTACTACGAATTCCATGACCTGTGTTGGATGGTTCTTTCTGATGAGCTTACCAACTATCAACTGAGAAGCTAGGCACACTGCGCCATCCTATATGGAGGCTACCTTATAGCCTTGCTTTCCCTTCTCTACATCACCATAGTCTTCCTTTATGCGCTACGACAGGGAATGATCTAAGGTATTCCTTGGGTAGAAATGGTGAGGGTACGATCCTTGCATGCTCAGTTCATATTTAGGTTGATCATCATTGGATCCACAGTGATGCTTCTATCAAGCCATAGATATCCTCTATCATAGAACGACAAGAGGAGTTTAACACAAGTGTTAACCTCCTGGTGTCGGCCAAACTGCAGGATCTTCATCACGTTCAGGATCATTGATTGCATGAGCTCCTTTATCCATGGTTCGGAGACTATGCACGACTTCTTCCCAATCATATTCATCAAATACCTATGCAGTGCGAGCATTTCATAGTTTTTCTAGTCTCCGAGGTTGAAGTCATTGTTCTTCAAAGCTGGGATGTGTCCTAACTTGGGTCCAATCACATGTATCCCCTTCGGGATGTACGTAGTGATTAGTGTGTATTCAAAGTCACGTGGGATACTATCATGACTAACTGTGTCAGTCAAAGGTGGTATGTATTCAAGCAAGACTGACAGGATCTGCTTCACGTTAGCCAGATCGTCGTGGTGTTTGCTTCGCTTATCAGTTGTAGTTCAGCTAGAACAACATCCAGTTGAGGGGGAGGCTTGCAAGTCCCTAGTCGATGACACATGTAGTCCTACATAGATGAATGTCTCAGTCATGAGGTCTACAAGTATCTCCTCCACAGATTTATCTAACGTGCTATGTTCGGTTGACATTCACACTTGTAATAAAATAAATCGGGTAGGCGAATGGACAAGCAAGGTAATTAAATGGATAGTGAGGTCTAGAAAGAAAAATACGATACAATGGGTTCTCTGTTATCTCGAATATCATATTTTGAAAAAAGTGGTCCCGACACAGCATTCGACGAGTTAAATAAGAAACATCGTAACAGATTCCTCCAATGGGTAGGAATGCCTCAATCAATATGAATCTGTCAATTATGGCACAATATCAATGGTCTAATGACGATCTTTTCAGCAATAACTATGTTTCTAGTTGTTCTGGAGTGTCATTCTAACGGTCGGGGTGCCTCCAATGGTCATATAGCTTCATCGTGGCAAAGTCCCATTCTTGTGTAGTTCTGTTATTCCAATGAAATTCAAGTTCTGCAGATCTTCCTCCTACGAAGTCTTTTCTGGAACTTCCCGTAGTTTTTCTAACTTGGATTTCTTCTTACTAAGCTTCATTTTTTTTATTTCCTATGATCTGAGTCTTTGGATTCCTCTTTCCATTCTTATTCTTATCTTTTCTTAGCATGGTAACTTCACACTGTTGATGTTCTTTCAAAGGGTTCAAAGGTGATACCTCTTTGCTTACTAGGTCCTAGTTGGACACACTTTTTTCTTGCATGGATAGGTCCTTCAACCTTTCGTGTGCTCTTTCAAAGTTAATAGCTACTTCTCTTTCATTATGTTTCTTCGACTCAACTTCTCATCCTTCTATCAGTTCGTCTATTCTTCGAGCTATGAAATCCCTTAGTTCTTTCTTTTTGTTTTCCGTGGCTTCCTCCTCTTCTTTCCTTCTGATCTCATCTTTCTTAATCCAAGTCTTTCCTAATAAAATTGGGAAAGGGGATTTTTTCTCAACAAACCTAATAATTTATAGTCCTCTTTTGTTGACGATTCATGAGCAATCATAGGTATATTAGTAACTCTTCCACATAGGGTTATCATATTTCCTTTAAACAAGCCTATCCTTCCCAATGAAGATATCATAGTAGGCTTTCCCAAAATTTCCCAAGTGCTTTCTGGCATAATATTCACATGTGTTTCTTCATCTAATACCCAATCTATGTTGAAGTCTTTTATTCTTGTAACTATGCATTGTTTTTCTTTTAGGATCTCTGGTAAACTGATGTCTCTATGATCATCCATTTCTTCTTTTAATTGTATTAACATAGTCTCTGACTCTTTTTTTGTATGGCTCTTTAACATATCCTTAGTCTCTTGACCTTATTTATAGGTTTTTTGTCTCTTGTTCATATTTTAAACTTTAGCAATCATTCTTGGACAATCCTCAACCTTATGACCAATAGATTTACAACAAAGACAAATAGGACTTATACTAGGGCATTCCTTAGAAAGATGTCCCGATCTTCTAAAATTATAACACAGTGTCAATCCTCTCTATCTTTTAAATGAGCCCCAGTCTTTCCTGTACTGCACACTGGGATCACATTGTTGTACCTGCAATCTGCAAAAATTCTTTCTAGGTTCTTGCATCCACTAATTAGTCCAAAAATTCTTTCTATGCATAGGAATAACATATTTTTATCTATTTCTATCAAATTTATTCAGATCAACTCTTTCTTCTAACTGTGTCCTAACATTCAGGCTAGGAAAAAATCTACCAAACAGACCTAGATTCATACTTTCAAAGAAAAAATTTCCACTTATCTTACCTTTACCAGAGCACAAAGATTTAGGATCTTATCTCCTTCTTTCAGATCTGATTTCTTTCTTAGCACATAGTTTCACAAGTCAAGTAGAATACTACGCACAACAGCAATAGATCTATGCACAAAGCTTTCTCTTTTCTTCAGTTCCCAACAATCACAGTTTCAGGTCATGACAAAAGAACCATTTTTTGGCACAAGGGCAGACCCAGGGTTCAATGCTTTCAACAACGCACCAAAAAACCCTAACTATCGTCCCTTTCAGAAATACCTGCGAAGTAGATGAAGTCTCACCCGAGGTAGAGGAAGGGGGGGTTGTAGGAATCAGGTGTCTACAACCAATATGGGACACATATATATGATTACAATACTTAACAGAGCACTTAGCCAACAATATGCATTATATTATGATTCTCATTTATATCGCAGATTAACCCTTATTACAGATCATCTCAGTAGAAATCAAGATCTAACACTTCCAATCACTTAGCACATAGAATTATCTCATATCTATCATCCATTCAGATCATTAAACACTAAACTACAACATCAGATGTATTCATTATACATAACAACAACATCGCTAAGAAAATAACCACATAAACAACATCGAACAAAGCACATCAAGACACAGGATATATGTGGTTCACCCTAGTGTGGGGCTACGTCCACCAACTTATTCTTTTTCTTTATTAGTCTTCGATCTTCATACACTCATCTCCTCCTGTTCACAAAGCCATAGAGCCCAACTTTGTAGTGGAAAGGTGATATGCGCACAGTGCACTAGATCCACCTTCCCAAAATCAGGTCAAGGCACATAGCCAACTCCTTAGTAGCACAAAGCCCTACTTTACACAACCATATTGTAGAAAGAAAATTCCAATCTCTTGCACTTAGCTCTGCAAACTCTAATACATTCTTGCACAAAGAAAACCCGATCTACTAGTACTCCACTTACATCACTTAGCTACTTATTTATATCATTACAAAAAGGCCTAATCATGGGTAAACTCATGGGTCGACATCGCTTAACCCATTACATAAACCCTAAAAACCCTTTGCTAGGTCCACAAGCCCACAAAACAAGCGAGATCTCGTGATCTCCACTCTGCCTGGGCGCTCCATCTTCAACCAGCCTGTTGAAGTCTCAAAAGTGGTCAAAACATGACCAATGTTTCCTCAAAATTTGGTCAAAGGCCAACATCACCCTATGTTTATAGCCATCAAAAATGATATCCTAATTCACAAGTATTGATTACAAGTGCTTGGGATGATTTTGTTATAAATGAAAGCTAGCTGAAAATTTCATTTTTTATGTAATTTGCTTAATATATCAGATGTTGGAATAAATATAGAGACAGAAGTAAAAACACCAAGTCAATAATCAAAACATATGAGACATAAAGAAATCGCTTATTTCATTCCAATTTATCAAAAGAATTGTTCTCTTTACAAAATTCTTTGAGGAAGCTTTGGACCAAACTCAAACTTAGATGTCCCCAATGAAAACCATACAAAAGGACTTTTGACAAAAAGTAAAAAAACTGAATGTTAAAATATGGATCAGCTTGCCACAGATTGTTGCCCACGCGACTCTTCACAATGGCATTTTCCAGTCATGAAATTTAGTTCACAAAAAGATAAGTCTACACAGACTATAAAAAATAGATCAAAACCTCTGAAAAGTAAGTGTCTGAAAGATGTAATTCAGCCCTGAATCTTGTTGTCTACAATAAGACCCTGCTATCATAAAAGAGAAATAGGCCTTCAATGAATTATGGAATGAATGAAAACTGAATTATCTCAACAAAACTCAAAGAGAAGACCTTAGTATGTTTATCCTTCTATTCTCCTCTTGTTCCTCCTTTTCCTTCTACCTTTAAGCAATTAGAATTAGCTGAAGTAGTTGAACCACTTCCTTAGTTAAGTTAACTAAAACTCAACCAACCTTTTTTTGTTAAGGGGGAAAATTAATAAAATCACAATAAGGATTTTAAATAAATAATAACTAGTAGGTGGGACCCCTTGTGACTCACTTTAGTTTTTAACAATCATAACACAACTAGTTAATCAATCAAAATATCCCTCCTTGTGCCTCCCATTATCACTCTCATAATTTGATAATTTATATCAATGATAATTGAAATTATTCCAAAAATATATTATCCATATATCCTAAAAATAATGTGTTGTCCAAAATTTCATAAGTCAACTGTTCTCAACAATCAATAAATAAAAACACTTAAAACTCATATTTTCCACTCTGGGAGGCAATTTTTCCCTTGTTGTTGTTGTCACCCTTTGATCTCTCTGAATTTTCCTTAGGCTGTGTGGAGCCTTTAGGCCTAATCTCATTAATCACATGAGAGAAATCATCTCTCAAATGCATGTGGGAGGACACAGATTTGGCAGAGTCATTTGAGTGTGAGGAGAGGGCAGCAGTGGATTTTCCTTTGTCAAGGGCATGGTGGGCCTCAGTTTTTAACCTTTTTCTTGCATGCGATGACTGCACTAGTGAGTGGACAGGGGGATCTTGGACAACTTGATTAATGGGTGGAGGAGCAGGTAGAGACAAGTTAGGTCAGCCACGATGTTGGGAGACTCTAGGGTGGAAAATCTCTTGTCATTCGTCGTTTTCAGGGATTTCAGGTTGTAGTGAGACATGAGGAGGCACTGGGATACCAGGGGCATGTGGGGCTTGGAAGGGAGGTATTTATGGCCTATGTTGGACCACTCCTTGCCCAATCCAGTTAAAAAATACATCTTGGAATAGTTGGAACGACTCTTGTGAGTCTGCATCAAAGTGTATAGAGAACCTTATCCTTCTAGGGCCCCTGTTACAATTTCATATTCCTCTGTTACCCTGGCCATGGATACCTCTGCTAAAAAATCTCATTCTTCTATGCATTATTTATTAGCAAATAGTTTCTTCATCAATCAAACATGACATCTCTTTCAAATATGAGACAAAGTTTGGCTCGGTAACACATCAAACTCATGCAATCCAATCCATACAATTTGTTTAATACTTTTCGATGAGCATGGGGTAAATAAGGGTTATGGGACATGTGAGGGATTGTATTGAGCAAAAAGTGTTAAAATGAGGGGGGATAGATCATTATTACTGCTCAAAAAACATCAAACAATCAACTGTTGTAAATCAAAGGAATATATCACTATAATTAATCCCTATGTGATCCTTTAACTTTCATAATACATAATTTATCTTAACTATAATTAAATTTTAAGAATAGGGAGTGGATAATGAATATGGGAAGGCGAGGGGAGTTGTAATGTGCAAAACGTGAAATAACGGTAGGGGCAAAAATGTATATTGTTTGTAAAACTAATTAAGTAATCCATAAAAGAACAACTATGTAATCAATACAAAGATACCAATACCAATTTACAATTCATGTGTGTCATGACTATCCACTGTCCCACATTCAATTTTTCAAACTTTCTCAATTAACACAATCTTTAATCATACTCAGAACCACTATGCCTTTCAATAGTCTTGTTAAGAGAATACTTCTTTCTTTTCACTTCCTTTCCTTTTTCATTTAAACAAAATAAAAAGGAGCACACAGTCACATTGCTTCATCTCTGTCCAACATATATTTCTATAAAATATCAACCACTGCCCATAATTTGCAATTTCCCAAATCAAACATAGACACAAGTCATTCTTCCAAGTTGAACAAACTTTTTAAAACTTGTCCAATTTCATTCTTTTGATAATATTAACCAATAAAACGTGCAATGAAACCATAATACAAAACCCGAGCTTCATTAATGATAGTGCAACCAAATAAAACAATGCACGATTTCTCCATAATCTGTACACGGTAACAACGAAATCACAGTCATTACTTTCCCTATCTTGCAATGATCCCGATTAGGGAAAATAACACATACAACATCCACCAACTAACAATTGACACCATGTTGTAGGTATACAAAAATTCAATGCCATAATGAAAAGGAGGCAACTCCCTGACTGTACATTATCACCGACCCCATCAACCAATTTATAAAACAAGCTAGGTTTTCAACCAATTGTCATACAAAAGGAGACAGACCCTTGGATGTATACCAATTCTCATCCCCAATTACAACTTTCTAACAACTCGATCAAATAGAGATGAGATAATACTCAAATCAACTATCATAACCACTCAACTAACAATGACAATCAACAGGACACCCAACAAGAGTGTGAATGGTTGGATTTCTCAAAATAGGGCTCTGTAATAGTGAACACAAGAGTTAATCAAGATCTCTCATGGTCATCAAACCACCAAGAGACTGGAGGTCGAACATATCAACAATAGGTAGCAACCCTTCGAACAAGCACAGTGGAACCACATGATTTTATAGCCCTCTGTTTGTGTAATAGTGTGACAATTCAAGACTGGGTAGGATAGGTAACAATGCAGAGGAGCAATGATTGCTTACTAGACAATAATAAAAATCAAGACACACAGAGGCATAACCCTCACGTCTTTTACAAGGGCTAAACCAATTTATAACAATGTCAGTGGAAATGCAGACCTGGGGTATCACCAATCAACCATATAGCATACATCTTGGCATAATGGCCATCCCATAATCAACTCATTGATGCCAATACCAAAACAATAAGCCTATGACCAGGAGAATAACCCACGACCGTGGCTCTGCAAGATACAGAGTGACCAAAAGGTGGTTCAAAACATAGACAAAAACCCCATAGCAACCCAAATACAAATGAACATAGTTACCATAACTATGAGGGAGCGGCCAACAAGGATAAACAAATTGAAACCCTCCAACAAAGTACCCATAACTTCTTAAAACAACATATATTTATCAATTTTTTTCACCACACACAACATCCAACGAAATCATAAATTCAAAAAACCAATCTTTCATTTGAAAAACCGAATAACCACATAGTCATTCCAGAGAGAAGACCCATGCGTTTACACAGTTGCCAATCTCAGGAAAACACAAACCAACACATTATCGAGCCATCGTTCATTTCATACACAGAATGAAACTCATGGATGGGTGAAAAGAACCATACCTTTAACCAATGACTTTGAAAAGGGTGAGTTGGTCAAGCAGTTCCTTCCAGGCTTGAATCTCAGAGCTTAACCGCCAGCAAAACCAAATGAAACAATAGCAATTCTAGGGTCACGGATCAATGGGAGAGGTATGGAGTGACATGCATTTACTACATGTCACTTCCATATTCTTCCCCATTCATTTTCGTATTACATGTAAGCCATCCAAAAACCATACCATTAACCATGCCATTAATTCCATACATTGAAACTTGTGACATATTGCTTGCCAATTGCTCCACCCAAATCCATATTAACCATTTCCAAAAACCATACCATAGCATATATCAAAATGTGCCCAATATAACTCACATACAATTCACATAGCCACTAACCATTTCTAGTTAGGATTAATACTAACTTCTTTTCATTTCATTTGCACATAACCTCTTAACATAGTGTAGCATAGTCCCTTTCTTTTGGAATTTTTTGTTATAAGTCTTTTTCCATTGCTTTTGTTTCATGTTGTTACTAAAGTGTGTCTTGTGCAGGTGCAGCCAGTTAATACTCATCGTGATATCATCAAATGTAAAAACTATAGTATATCCCACTCATAACATAGAATTTGAGCTTTAGAATAAAGGAACATCACATAAAATGCATTTTCCACCTGCAATTATGTCAAAAACAAAACCCAAGACTGCATTATCAACCATATAAGACCTTGTAAGAAGTATCAAAACAACAGCATGAAAAGTGTGATATGAATATCTCCAAGCCTCTAGTATACAAGGGGATCCCACCTACTAGTATTATATTGTATTAGCATAGTTTAAATAATAGGCTTTAGCAATACTTTGCAGGCAAAATTCCTCATTGAGACTTTTATCGTCAACAAACTGGAAACTCCACAGGAAAATTTGATTCCAATAGATTAAGAACTTAGAATATATGGTTTCACAGACCAAAAGAATGATAGACCAACAAGATAAAACTAGAATGATCATGCAATAGGGGGAAGTGAGTGGATTTAATGGAAAAATGACTGGGAATTTGGAAATAACTCATGAAAAATGTTAAGTATGAGGGGGTTTATCCTTGTATGTATAATCATTCAACCAGAATTTATTCTTGACTTCAAGGAGAAAAAATTTATGGACTTGCTCTTTTAACTCTCAATGGATGAAGAAATGGAAAGAAGAAGCGAGAGGTAACCATTTTCTTCATAAGACAACAGTGTAAGAAGATAGCAAATTCAATCATGCTTTCAGAGGGGACATCGTAACAACTGTGTAATATTGATTTTTATTGACTAACAATACCTTGCAGGAGTGCCACTGTGGCAGAATTGATCCAACATCTTATTCTTGACCAAAATTAAACTATAAAGGTGAAAAGCAATAAAACTCATGACAAAAATGGAACTGCCAAATTTAAAACAACATAATTAAAATGACAGAATTTCAAAAAGCATAAGGAAAACTATTAAATAAAAGAAGAATTTAAACTACTGTAAAAGAATAAATGAAAGCAGTTGTGAAAATGAAAACAAAACTAGACTACTAATATACAGAAAAATCAAACAACGTTAAAACTTTTCAAGTTGGTTCCACATAGTGTTTTAAGTGAGAACCATTAGTGTTGTAGGAAAACAATCGCTCTTGTAAATATTTTAGAATGTAAGATTTTGTACCTAGAACAAAAGCGATCTTGAAAGGACCCAACCATAATTCTTGACACTTCGAGACAATTGATAGTCCCTTAGAGTACAAGATTAGGTCATCAATATAGATATGAATAATAACGTCGATAAAATCATCATAAGCTACTTGCATGGGCCTTTTAAAAGTGGCACTTGCATTAGATAAGCCATAACGCATACGTTCATAAGTCAAGGTGCCCCAATGATTAATAAAGGTGGTTTTATATTTATATGCCCTTTTTAGCCTTATTTGATTGTAACCGGAAAAACTGTCAAGTAAGGACATCATCTATGACCCTACAACTTGCTGCAAAATCATTTCCATATTAGGGAGAGGAAAGTGATATTTTACACTAGCCTGATTTAATGCACGAAAATCAATGCATAATTTGATCTAACCAGTTGTTTTATGAACGGGGGCCAAATTGGAAACCCATTCAGAATACTTGACCGGAAATATGATTTTGTCTTTCAAGATCTTTTCCAACTCTTTTCGAATAGTTGCCTCCAGGGTTGATAGGTATTTTCTTTTGCCTAGCTGGTTTTATTCCTTCCTTGATGGGAATGGCATGTTGTATAAGAGAGGGATCAAAACCATGAAGATCCTCGCAAGAACAAGCAAAAACATCCTGGAATTCACCAAGTAGCTTGGAAAACTTCATCTTCTCTTCAGCTGAACATTGGGCACCTATTTTGAAATTCTTTGGAGACTTGGGTGTCACAATGTTCATGGATATAGTTTCACCCACCTTCCTTTTCAACTCCTCTTCTTTATGTTTTTCCTTATTTCCTACATCACTCGATGAAAATGAACTCTCTAAAGGAGTCAAGCCTTTAGGAATCCTATTGTCTTCTATGGATATAATTTCCTTGAGCTTATAAGGTTCATTCTGAATGAAAGCACAGATTCTATCATCACTAGGGAAAACCTGCCATGATTCTATATTGTCAGGGATATGTGGACGATATAGATATTGAAAAGTATAATCAGGTATGTGTGGTAGAAGTTGTCGATTAGGAGAGGCTACGAAAACAGGTAACTGATCAACCATTGAGTTCAATTCCCTTTTAACATGAGTAATGTTGAAATATAATAGGTTTGAGATAAGAGCCCAAACAGTTTTGGTGTATCGTTTCATCAAATTGTTGCTAGGAGACTATATCTTACGTATAAGGTTCACAACAAGATTGGAATCTCCAAAAAATGTAAGGTGAACACAACCTAGATTATAGGCGTTTTCAATGCCTAATAGTAAAGATTTGAATTCAGTGAAATTGTTTGTACAAGAAAACTCCATGCTATAAGAAAAGTTATGAATTTTCCCCACATGAGAGTACAAGATAATGCCATCTCTATTTCCTTCATTAGAGCATGAATCATCAAAGTTAATGTGCCACATACCGTCATATAATTCAATTTGTTCCAAGGGAATGTTATCCTCCTCGGCAAACATGGAATACACCCCTAGGTTCTCCTCGATATAATTCACATCAGGTTGTGGAACACTCTCTATGCAAGGTGAAATCCTTCCCTCTCTAAGGAAAATGATGTTTTTACCATCCCAGTGAATGAATAGGTGTGTCTCGTCGAGTGAGAGGTATCCACCTATCAAGGCTTTCCAATATCTTCCTAATACGCTTTAGTAATTTCTTACTGGCATATCAATTACCTGAATATTAAGGGTTTTCCTTATTACAGGGTGTGCGCACAAAACCAAGGTCATATCTTTGATTTCGCCTATGGTTGTTTGTTGTAGACTATTATAAGAGAGCATGCTTCTAGCATTTTCATTTTTAGAAGACAAGCCTAGCTCTTCCATAATAATCTTCGACATTACACTTGGACCCGAACCGCCGTCAATGAGGCAATAATGGGCGATCTTATCCATAATTTTTACATAAATATAAAAAGGGGGATTTTTTACAGGGTATCTAAAGTTATGTAAACCTAATTTATTTACAAATGAATCCTCTTTGGTTACCTCTTCAAAGAGGTTGGCTACAACGAAATCCTTTCCTTCCATGAATTTTTTTAGATGCCTCTGTTGTTTAGGGACGACAACCATGTCCAGAAGGGTTGTGTTTTCTTTGATGTTGGCCAACTGATTTAAGATATTGTATTTGGAAGAGGGGAGAGGGGAAATAATTCCTTAACTATCAGGAACCTTAGGAACCTGAATAGTAACAGCTGGTGAGGATGAGCTCAAGCCAGAAGAACTGCAGGGAGGATCATATTTTCCTTTGGGAGCATAGGATTTGTTCCTAGTATTGATGATCATGACATCTTCTGGCTCTGCAAAATCTAGGACAATGATGGTAGTTTATGGTATTTTACCAAAGATCTTATTTATGGAACTCTTCTTTTCCTCACATGTGGTTTCCTCGTGGTATTCCTCGCAAAAGCTACACCAACTCCGAGGCATGATAGTTTTAGGTTGAAAATTATTTTCAATTAGATTTCTAAAGGGGGGTGCATAAGAGGATGAAGCTCCAGGGGTGAGAGGGGAGACATTTCCCTTTCGCTCATACTCTATCAGATGATTATTCATGTCTTGTACAAGCTGTAAGAGGGCAGATATGTATGTATTTTTAACTGATTCTCCTTGAGGAAGGCATGTTCTTTTGAGTTGTTCTTCATACTCTAAACAAATATGCAGAGCGGAACCGAGGTTATCAATGGATTTTTCCTCAAGCCTATGATGATAACGGGAAGGTAATGCATTATAATAACGCATGAAAGTGGTTTGGTTCTGAGGTTGAATGAGTTCAGGGATTTTATTGTATAACTTAGTGAAACGAAAGTTGAAGGAATTGATGGTCTCACCATCCTTATAGGTGATGTTATTGTACTCTCGTAACTTCTCAGCTGGGATTTTAGATTTCCCATAGTTGGATTTCAACCAATAGACTAAATCCTCCCAAGTAGACAGAATCTTAGGTGGAAGGTCAAAGAAATCGGCCACAGCCTTTCCTTCCAAGGAAATGACAAATAAGTGCATGCAAGTGTAAATGTGTTAAACCTGCACATAATAGATCGAGTTAAACAATAATACACACATTTGTAGAGAGAATTGGAAAAAGAAGAAGAAGGAGAGAAAGAATGGAAGAATTCTCATTAACCATTTTCCACACTCAAAGAGTGAATAATTTACAATAGATATAGGATACATGAGTAACTAATGAGCCATAGTGATGGTCTAGATTGATCTGGACACACACCAATAGTTACAAGAGTAAACTGCTACCTAGTCTAGTCTCTCAGACAATTACGGGAGTGAACTGTCACCTAGTTGAGTTAAATAGTCAACTAGTATTCAGTTAACTGACTGACCAAAGAGTAGTGAGTTGGTGATGATCCCAATGTTGCATGGTGACAAAACCAATGCAACATCTAAACTCAACTCAACTAGTCAAATTGAAGTGTCAACTGAAAGAGAATATTCTCC
>JZKD02S1779326.1:38904-51503 GCA_000966675.3 Picea glauca | reverse complement strand
CCCTCTCTTGGGCTACATCTCCTGGTCCAGCTTCCAATGGATCATTATTATTAATTTCTCAAAGTGCTCAAAAAACATGTCTTACAATGCTCAAACTGACAAACTGACTGCTCCAATGGCTTCAGAGCGTCCAAAAACCCCTGTCTGGGCTCTTTCGGCACCTCAATTGGTCGAAAAACGAAGAAGTTAGACCTCCTGGAAGTCTCCCTCTTCAAGCTTGTTGTCTTTGCATCTACAAATTGCACCCCTCTTGTTTGAACCTGGCTCACACGCAATATAAGGCGTGAAAACCCAACACTGAGTGCAACCGTGCCAACGGTGCAAACCGTAGAACGGTTAAGGGTGCGCCAACCCCTAACCACCTAGCACCTGGGCGTATGAGGGTCATGTGACCATGCGCGTTAGCAAAAAGGATTAAACGGTTACAATGGTTTAAACTCCCCCCGCACTCCTGCTAGGGTCACATGGCACAAAGGTATATGACCAAGGGCTATATCAAAACCCCGCGCGCCAACCATTACAACCGTGCGCATATATATAATATGGTCATATGTGTTGAAACAAAACCACGGGCCAGGTTTCAAATTCCCGCGCATACATAATCTGTCGGGCTATAATATATAGCATGGTCATATGGTTAATACAAAGGACCGCGGGCTGGGGCTAAGCCCCGGCCCGACCATCGTGCCAATATAAAATAGTGTAAACATATATATATTAAAACCCATATATATATCAAGTGACATAATGTGACATGTTGGTTGGTCGGACTTTGCAAGGGCATTATGTGGTGGGGAGGTCCGGGGGTCGAACCCCACGAACTCCATTAGTTTTACATAACAACCATAAACCAATAAAGGGGTGCCACGTGGCAACCCATGATTGGGCCACGTGGCACCTTACCATTAGCCAACGAAATGACACATCACCATCTGATTCGACAACTGTCAACCAAAAAAAACTTTCCACGTCACTTATGTACGGTCGTACGGTCCTGCCACGTCAGCTTGTACGGACTGTACAGTCAGCATCATTTTTTTTGCCTGTTTGACTTGACGAACAGATTGCAATATCTCTCACTCCCGACGTCCGTTTGAGACAAAACGAGTTGCGTTGGGTTCGCAACGACGAGGCCTACGCTCTCATCCGGTTTGAAGTGATTCTGAGCACTTTGAATTTTTGAGCAAAATTTGATCCCCTGATCACTTGCTTACTAGCACCAACTACTTCCAATGGAAATCTCATATGGAATATTTATTAAGAAGTAAAGGCTTGTACTATATTACCTTGGGAAAGGAAAAAAACACCCATTTATGATGATAAGAAAGTCAAATGGGCTAATAGGAGTGACAAAGCACATGGACTAATCGGAATGTCCATCTCTCCTGATTTAAGGTTCCACCTTAAATAAATTGATGACCCCCATGAAGCTTGGGAAAAGAGTGAATCTGTGTTTGGTAAACTCAATATTATTTGAGCACAACAGTTAAAAAATCAAGTACTAACATTAAGTCCAAGTGATTTTTCTTTCCTTGGAGACTATCTATCTAAGTTTAAAACACTTAGAATGTTATGTGAATAATGTGAGATAGAAATGGAGCAAGAGCATTGCATATATATTATTCTTTCTAAGCTAGGTAGTGCATATTTTGTGTTTGTATCTACCTTTTATGCCAAGAGAGAGGCTCTAGGGAAAGCTTATCAAAAACCCACTCTTGAGTCTTTTTGTGTTGCTTTGATTAGAGAGGAAGATAAGCTTATACAACTTGGAGTGATTTGCACTGCAAGTACCTCCAACAAATCCTTAGTTTACCAATAGAAAGATAAACCCAAGTAACCCAAGAAGCAACATCCTCACTACAACAACAAGCAACATAAGGGTCCCAAACCCGCTCAGATAACTTCAGCTCCTAATGGTGACAAAAGAGAAAAATATAAAAATAAGAAGACTGACAAACATTGCAACTTTTGTGATAAAGATGGTCATGATGAGTCCAAATTTTTCAATAATATGGAAACTTTAGAAGCAGCGATGAAGAAGAACAACATCAATATTGATTCTACTTCTTCTTCTTCTTCTCATGGACATGCACTTTCCACTTCTGGTTTCTCCTTCAATACAACTTCTACTTCTTCTTTCGATGAGTGGCTTATTGATTCAGGAGCATATTATCATATAGTTAAGGATAAAGACATATTTTCTACTCTAAATGAAAGTAACACCAAGAAAATATTTGTTGGTGATGATAGATCTCTTAGTGTTGTAGGATATGGAACAATTCAAGTAGATAATGGTCATTTCAATGATGTATTATGTGTTCCAAGTCTTTATTGTAACCTTCTATCAGTATATCAAATCACTCATTCTAGTGAAGGTAAAACCGTAGAGTTTTCACCTCACCAAGTTGTAATCAAGGATCTAAAAGATCCTAATAATGTTCTTGCAACTGGAATTGCTGATGATATTACCAGGTTGTACAATTTTGACAACTCTAGGTCATCATCTTTTTCATTAGTTTTTGTTTCTCATAGCGATGACTTGAGTAAACTTTAGCATGAGCGGTTTGGCCACCTAAACTATTGCTCATTGGAGAAACTATGTAATCAATAGATGGTGACTGGTCTTCCTCCTGTTTCATGCAGAGATGATGTTTGTGTCGGTTGTGTTCTCGGAAAACATCATCAGGATAGTTTTGACAAACGTGCCTCTTGGCATGCCTTGGGCCCTTTGCAGCTTGTTCACAGTGATTTGTGTGGTCCACTTTCTTCTCCTTTTTTTTGTGGATGCAAGTATTTCTTAACTTTCATTGATGATTTTTCTAGACATACTTGGGTTTACTTCTTAAAACTCAAGAGCGAATGTTTTGACAAGTTTTGGCCTACAAGGCCCTTGTAGAAAAACAATCTAGACATCAAATTCAAAAGTTAAGAACAAATAATGGAGGCGAATATGTGAACAATAATTTTATGAGTTACTGCACTACACATGGCATCCAAATGCAACACATTGTTCCATATACACCACAACAAAATGGTGTTGCTAAGAGAAAGAATCACACATTAAAAGAAATGGATAATTCTATGATCCAATCTAAGGGATTAAGTCTAAAGTATTAGGCGGAAGAAATCAACTATGCAAATTACATAGTCAATCACACTCCCACAAAAGCTCTTAAAAATATAACACTGGAATAAGCTTGGACTAAAATTAAACTAGATGTAAGTCACTTTTGTGTATTTAGCAATATAGAATGGGCTCACATTCCTGATGAGAAAAGGAAAGCATTGCAACCTAAAAGTGAGAAGTGTATATTTGTTGGTTATTCTTAAGATGTCAAAGGTTATAGACTTCTTCAACAACATTGTAATAAAATTATTATTAGAAGAGATGTTAAATTAGATGAAAATCTCTTGGCATGTGAGCCTAATTCGATGATTGTGCCCTCTTCGGCCTACGAGCCATCTTCGAAATTTGTGCCTTCTTATGTTCCTATTTCGGTTACTTCTTTAGATGATGAAAGTGAGGATGAAAATCCACCTATGCCTGCTAACCTTCCTCCAGATGAGTCCTTTGAACATGAACCAACACCAATTTCATCGCTTCCTAGATGGGTTTGTTCAACACGAGATCTTGTTGGTGATCCTTCATATCAGCATTGAACACATTCTTAGTTCCAGTGAGCCTCTTCTCTTTTGGCTCAAGTTTCAGAGACTCGTGATCCAGAGACATTTGTAGAAGCTTCGGGTCATTGAGATTGGGATACAACAATGAATGAAGAGTATTTTTCTTTAATGGAAAACGATACTTGGGATCTTGTACCTTCTCCAAAAGTAAGAAAACTTGTTAGATGTAAATGGGTCTACAGAACTAATTATGCATCAGATGGAAGTGTTGAAAGACACAAGACTCGGTTAGTTTCCAAAGGATTTTCCCAAGTTGAAGAAATTGACTATAATGAAACCTTTCCCCCTGTAGCCAAAATGAATTCCATCTGCCTTGTTTTTTCCCTTGTTGTCTCACATAAATGGAAGGTCCATCAGATGGATGTTAAATCTACCTTCTTGCATGGAGATTGCAAGAATAAATCTACATGGAACAACCTCTTGGCTATGTCCAGAATGAATCTATCCTTGTTTGTCACCTTAAGAAATCTCTTTGTGGTCTTAAGCAAGCTCCCCGAGATTGGTATGCCAAAATGGACAAATTTCTTATTAACACTGGATTCTCTAGATGCCATTATGATCCTAATGTCTATACCAAGAAAGTAGGAAGCCATCTCATAATCCTTGTCCTTTATGTTGATGACCTTCTCCTTACCGATAGTGACTCAAAACTTTTAAACCATGTGAAAACTATCCTTAAGAAGAAATTTGAAATGACAGACTTAGGTTTTTTGCACTATTTCCTTGGCCTACAAGTTTTTCACACCAATGAAAGATTTTTTCTTTCCTAGTCTAAGTATGTTTGAGACCTTCTTCATCACTTTCACATGGACGGTTGTAAACCAACCCCCTCTCCTTTCAGTCTAGAGTCAAGCTTACTGCCACCTGTACTTCTCCTGAAGTTGATGCCACCCTGTACCATCACTTAGTTGGTAGCCTCTTATACTTGACTCATACTCATCCTGATCTTTCCTTTGCTGTTGGTATTTGATCAAGTTATTGAAGTGCTATTTTTCCCTAGAGAAGATCACGTTGCATACATTTTCACAAAGTCTCTTACAGAAGCAAATTTTTCCAAACTTCGATCTATGTTAGGAGTTCAGGAAGTTTTCATTAAGGGGGGATAGGCTTTAATGCCTCCTTCCTTCTCCTATTGTGTCAACATTGTAAATCCTTCAATACTATCCCAAGTTGTTCTTAATGGGGGATGTTAGGATATTTAGACACTTAGGAGTTAGTTAAGATCTACTTGGTATAATGTGTTGTTAAGTAAAAGTGTGTTTCTTAGTGTGTTTATTTAGTATGCATTAGTATGCATTTGTAGTTAAGAAATACGACGGTCATGATATGTTCCCGACATAGAGTGATCCAATGATTCATGCTCTCCTCAATATTAACGGTCATTGATCTGTGGCTTAATACCTGATTGGTCCATGATCTCTATTTAAAGAGCATGGAGGGTCATTTTCTGATGATCGATTGTGAGAAACTCTCTTGTAAAATATCTCTGTAATATTTTCCTTTTGCATTAATAAATTGTTCCAACTGGCCACGTTGGTTGGGGTCGTGGATGTTTTCCCGTAGGGATTTTACCACATGAAAACATCGGTGTGTTGATCTTTGATCTGGTTATGTGAGTGATTATTTAAGGTGTTCATCCTCTGTTGGAATACATGTGCTGTCAAACACCACTGCATGTGCAATATTTGGTCTTGTGAAAACCATCACATACATCAAGTTGTCAACTGCTGATGAATAAGGGACCTTGGAAATGTATTATATCTCCTCCTGTGTCTTGGGACACATTTCCTTAGTTAATTTGAAATGTGTGGAAAAAGGTGTACTAACTGGTTTTTCATTCTGCATTCTAAACCTCTCCAACACCTTCTCTATGTACTCACCCTAAGACAATGTCAATTTGCGATTTTTCTTGTATCTTGTTATTCTCATACCAAGAATTTTCTTTGCAACACTTAAATCCTTCATCGCAAATGAATTAGCTAATTTCTTCTTGAGCACATTTATATCCTATATATTAGACCCTGCAACAAGCATGTCATCTACATACAATAGCAAGATAATATAGATTCCATTTTATAGCCTTTTAAAATAAACATATTGATCAAAATGACATCTACTATAACCTTCTTCTGTCATAAACCTGTCAAACTTCAAATACCACAGCCTTGGAGCTTGATTTATGCCATACAATCTCTTCTTCAACATGCATACCAAATTCTCCTTCCCTTTGACCTCATACTCCTATGGTTGCTGCATATAAATCTCTTCCTCCAAATCCCCATGGAGAAAAGTTTATTTTACATCTAACTGTTCAAGATGAAAATATTCTACTGCCACAAGACTTAAAATAGTCTTAATTGAAGTCATTTAAAAAAAAGGAGAAAATATCTCATCAAAATCTATACCTTTCTTTTGTGCAAACCCCTTTACAACAAGTCTAGCCTTGTACCTCTTTTTTCCTCAATCTTTTTCCTTCAACTTGTAAACCCATTTATTCTGCAATGCTCTTTTTCCTATAGGCAACTGAACCAAGTCCCAAGTATGGTTATTCACCAAGGAATCCATTTCCTCTTTCATGCCTTGCTCCCACTTCTTTTTGGTGTCTACCTGTATTGCCTCTTCATAACATTCTGGTTCACAACAATCAGTCAACAATAAATAATACAATGAAGGAGAGTATCGTTCAGGGGGTATACTTAACCTGGTATATCTTCTAACAACACTTGCAGGATTTTGAGGTGCATGTTGATCCTGTTGTTGTACATTATGATTTTCCGGTACCTTTGGAATTTCCTTTTTAGTGATATCATCAAGCACTGTGTATTCTGGTTTTTCTTTTTCCTGTTTCTTTCCCTGCAACTGATCTTTGTACATGACCTTCTCATTGAATATGGCATATCTACTCCTAATGATTTTTTTATTTTCATAATCCCATAGGTGATAACCAAAATCATTAACATGGTATCCAATAAAGGTACACTTATTGGATTTTTCCTCAAGCTTTGTTCTATTTTCTTTATCAATATGGAAAAATGATTCACAACCGAAAGTATTCAAATAAGAATAGTTTACTTTTTACCTGTCCATGCCTCCTTTGGAATTATACCATCCAAAGAGCTTGAAGGTCCTCTATTTATTAAGTAAACAACAATATCTACAACATCTGCCCAGGACTGTAAGGGAAAACCAACATGCAATCTCATACTCCTTGCATGCTCCATGATTGCCATGTTCAACATTTCTGACACACCATTTTATTGTGGTGTTCCTGGAACTGTCTTCTCTCTACGAATCCCATGGTATAAACAATAATCATCAAAATCCTTGCTTCAATATTCACATCCATTATCTAATCTGATACACTTCAACCTTTTTTTGGTCCTATTCTCAACCAAAGCTTTCTATTTCTTAAAAGTATCAAAAATATCATATTTTTGTTGAATGCAATAAACCCAAGTTTTTCTAGTTGCATCATAAATAAAAGTAACATAATAATGAGAGCCACCAAGAGATGATACTTGAGTTGGTCCCCATACATCTATATGCACAAGCTCTAACCTTTCACTCTTTTTTTCTTTTCCGACTCTGAGAAATCTGACTCTCTTCTGCTTTCCATAAACACAATGCTCATAGAAAACCAAATCAATTTGTTTAAGATCTAGCAACGAATTTCTTTTTTGAAGTATCTGCATCCCCTTCTCACTCATGTGTCCAAGTCTATGATTCCACAGTGTTGTATCCACTCATGTAGAAGCTAAAGAGATAGAAGAGTTAGTATTACCAGTATATAAATACAATGTACCTACCTTCTCTCCTTTTTCTATCACCAATGATCCTTTGGTGACCTTCCACACATTATCTGTAAATATGGATATACATCCTTCACTTTCCAAATGCCCCGTTGAAATTAGACTTTTCTGTAGATCTGGAACATGTATTACCTCTTTCAACAACCATTGGTTTCCATTTCTTTGCTTTATTTTTACCTTTCCCATTCCAACAATTTTGCATGGTGCATCATCACCCAAATGAACCTATCCAACATAATCTAGAAAATGTTTCCTATGGGGTGTGGCATGAAATGAAGCCCCTGAATCTACTACCCAAGACTCCAAAATATTATCTACAGAAAGAATCAAAGAATCTTGTAACACATCACCTATTAGATTCGCTTCATGATTTTTCTCCTATTGTCCATCTCTTTGTTTCTTTGGAGCTCCGCAGTCTTTCTTCAGATGTCCTTTCTTCCCACAATTCCAGCACTCTATCTTTCCAAATATGTATTTGGATCTTCCCTTCCTAGAATTCTCATGGTTCCTTGAGCCCTTTCCTCTATCCTTTTGTCTTCCCATGTTCTCCATGTTTAACACATTACCTGATGTCTCACCTATGTTTTTTCGTCGCATTTCCTCAGTAAGGATAACACCAACAACATCATTAAATTTTAAAGTGTTTGAACCAGATACAAAGTTACTTACAACCATGACCAAGCCATTCCATCTTTCTGGCAATGAGCACAAGATTAGAAGAGCCCTGACCGCATCATCAAAGTCCACTTTTACAGAGCTTAGTTGATTAGTAACCATATTAAATTCATTTAAATGATCTCCAACAGACCCACCTTATGACATCTTCATATTAAATAATATCTTCATTAAAAATACCATATTGGACGTCGAGGGTTTTTCATACAATTTATCCAATGCATCCATCAACTCCGTTGTTGTCTTTTCTTTCAAAATATTGAAATCCACTGACGTTGTCAGGCTCAGCCGTATCATTCTTAGTGCCTTTCTATCAATAAACTCCCATTATTTGTCCTTCATGGATGTTGGATTCTTTTATATTCCACCCAATGGTAAGAATAGATCCTTCTGATATAAATAATCGTCCATCAGCATCTTCCATAATTGGTATTTTTGGCCATTAAATTTCTTGACCCTAAACTTTCCATCTTTCACCATTTCTCCCACTCGAACTAGGAATCCTCTTTTCCTATGAGTTACCTTTCTCTCTGATACCACTTATTATAAAAACAAGATCGCAAAGCAATAAAATAAAACAAATGCGTAAATAAAACACAAAAGATACACAATACAATAGATATAGATATACATGGTTCACCCAGTGTGGGCTATGTCCACCAGAGAAATTTCCAGGTCCTTGCTTTATTATTATCCAGCAAATGAAGAGATACAACCTACAACAAACCCATTGTAACTTTCTCTTCTTTCTCTCATAGTCTCCTATCTCAGAATACAATATTCGCATTGATCCATAGTCGCAATACATTTCCCTCATAAAAGAGGGTTGCCTTCTAGGGAAAAAAACCCTAACATAACTTCTACCATCATATATGTGACCTTATAATGAACGGTCCATATTTACAATGAAATTACAATATACATTTACAAGGATTTTTTTCCTTCAGGGGCTTCGCCCCCAAACTCCCACTTGCCCCCAGACCCCTAGTCGGGGGGATGGACCCCTGGACCCCACAGAGGGAGTAACCCCCTTCTTCACTCCCTCGCGTGGAAGAGTGTACATTTGTATGGGGTGTAAATTATTCATGGGGTATAAACACGACTGAAAACAAAGACCTCTGAATCAGGAAGATAATCAGGCTCCACAACCAACAAAATTATGGACTAAAAAGTACCCTTCAAGCAAATTCAACCATTTATCTGCAACATCTTCATCTATAAGTCCTTCAAATAATGTATTATCAAAATTTACTTGTACCTTGAAGGGGGTTGCATGGTCGCTTGATGAAGATGTGTCTCCTGTGGGCAGTCATCGAAGGATCTATGCAAAGTTGTCCATCATTTTGTTCCTTTGTTGCACAAGGGCTTACTTGAGAAACGTTTTAAAAGGATATCCTACTCCATCATATTTCTTCTCATCCCCCATGGGTTTTTTTCGAGCTCGGTGTGACCACTCTTGCAAAGGCTTGACTAGTTCGAGTCCCGACTTCTTGTACCTAGATCTTGTCGGGGACATGCACGAAGAAAAATAAATGAAGAGAGGACCATTCTGATACCACTGATCCGGATTTATGAGCAGAAAAAAATGAATAACAAACTGAATAAAATAACACAGAGATACGAAGAACAACAATAGATATCCAGTGAACAATAATTTCTATTGAATAAATAAAATAGGTTGAAACTGTAAAATTGTAGAACTGAAAACAACTTGCTCGAACAGTGGTAGCTATCTCTAAGAAGAGATATGGTTGCTACGTGCATCCTTCTGAGAAGAATGATTACAATGAGGCTCCAGAGGCCTTTTTAACATTACTCATGAATGCCAAAACCCTAGACATCCAAAAACCTAACCCTAGGACTTGAAACACCAAAAGTTATGTGGGCCCCGATGGGTAAGTTGGTACCTCAACTTCTCGGGGTCATAACTTTTGCATACGACCTCCATTTTAGGTGCATGATATCCCATTGGAAAGTTATTTCGAGAACTACACATTATTACATCAAACTCTGACTTTGTCTATAGTTTGACCGTGGAAAGCCAAAAAAACACTATTTAGGGCCCCAAAATGGCCCTGGAAGTACAAAAAGGTGTACTGACATGAAAAATTCCAAAATAAGCTAGTTGGAGTATATGGGTGGCCACCAATATCCACCTAGAAGCTGCGCATCGTTTCAGATAGCCACGGAAGTGTAGAACCCACAATTATAAACAATTAGAGAAGAACATGTTGAACTAAAAACTATCAAGATGAGCCAATTGGAACAGGTAGGTGGCCACCAATATCCACCTGGATCACCACCAATCAACTTTCCATTGATAATATCCTCTTTAGTTTCTTTCTCGATCCAAGAATGTCAATTCCTCACATTCCTAGATGATCCAAGTGGATATTGATGGCCACCCACCTATTCCAGCTGGCTTATTTTGGTAGTTTTCATGTCGGTACATCTTTTTGTACTTCCAGAGTCGTTTTGAGGCCCTAAACAACGCTTTTTGGGCTTTCCATAGTCAAATTGTTGACAGAGTCAAATTTTGATGACATAATGTGTATTTCTCCAAAAGACCTTTCCAACGAGCTATCACACGCCTAAAACAGAGATCGTATGCAAAAGTTACGACCTCGGGAAGTTGAAGTACTAACGAGCCCACATGCATTTTGGCTCTTCATCTCCTAGGGTTAGGTTTTTGGATGTCTAGGGTTTTAGCATTTATGTTTATTGTAAAAAGTACTTCAAAGCCTCATTGTACTCATCTTCTTACGAATGAACGTATATATTACATCTCTTCTCAGAGATAAGTTGCCACCATTCTAGCGAGTTCATTCACTCTATATTTTTACAGTCTCTATACATTTATTTCATTAATAGAAATCATGTATTGTTGTATTTCTTTGTTTTTGGAAATATTTGTGTGTATTTTATTGTAATATATTTGCTTTCATTTTGTTCCGAAAATAATCTGGATCAGTGGTATTAGAGAAGGATTCTCTTGATCATTTTTTAGTGCATGTCCCCAACAAGGTCCCAGAATAGCAAGTTGGGTCTCGATCTTGTCTCTCTCGCACGCCTAAGAAACCCTCCATGTTGGAAGAAAAGAAAAATGACAGAGCAAAATATTCTATTAACCTGTTGCTTGAGCATCCTCTCGCACGACAAAGGGACAAAATGATGGAGAATTTTCCTCACATCCTTTAATGCATGTCGATAGAAACAGGCGCATCTTCATCAAGAAACCATTTTGGAGAAACCTCTCCCTTCAAGGTACAAGTTAATTTTGATATTCCCATATTTGAAGGTCAGATAACTGTGGATTCCCTAGAAAAATGGTTAAATCTTCTAGAAGTTTATTTATTTGTTCACAATTTTTTCGATAGGGAAAAAATCAGCTTCGCACTCCTCAAAGATCTCCCCCATGTAAAACATCTATGGGAAACTTACTAGGAGCAAAGTTCCATAGAGGAATCTGCAATATATGGGATCGATCTCACCTAGGATTGTTTTGTGTATGCAGTCAAAGAAAAATATTATCGTGTTGATAAATATTGTAGTGTCCCCAAGGCTGAGCCCCATTGCAGATCGTGTATATGCAAAGAATTGTAAATATGTTCTATAGGCTAGTGAGCCAAGTTTTGTATAAGCTGTAAGATTATGAGTTTTGTTAGGCCAGGGTGCCTAAGTGTTGAAGGCCAGGAGCCTGTTGATGTACTTTTATGTATGCAGGTCAATTAATAAAATATAAATACCGCCAGTGCAGACCCACCACGATGAAAGAGTGATGGGGGACTGAGTGTCCACAGAAGGGGCAAGGAACTAGGGGCTGGAAGGTGGGAAAAGGGCTGAGTAAGGAGCTTAGGGGCTAAGCCTAGGGGGCTTAGGCCTGGAATAATATTTTATTATTGTTCCTAAGAATCCATGTGCACATTATTTTATCCTAAGTCCTTTGGAAGGACCCGTGAGTTCCCAAATGGTGGGAGGAAGGTGTACGGATGGGATGCATGCAGTTCCCAGGGTGACAAGTGTCAACCCTGGTGCATGCAAATATAAGCCCTGAACTGAACCGTGGATGGGGACTCTCCTCCATTCTGAACCAAACCTCTGTGCGTGGAACCCGTACGACCTCTGCTAGATACCCTGATTCATCTCTGAAATCGTGAGCTGTGTTTTGTCTGAGGGAAACCGTGTAATACCCGGTCCACAACTAAGAGTCTGTGTCTGTTCTAGTCAACCCGAAAACGCATTTCCTGAACCCGAATTCCCTGTGTCAAACTCGAGTGGAAGAATCCCTGGTGGTTCGGGAAAATTGAGCTAGCCTATGCGTGAAGCCTGCTCCGAAACCGCCCCGTAAGATTATCCTGTGACAGCCGAACCTTTTGGGAAGCATTGCCTGTGTTTTCCCATGGATTAATGTGACTACGCAGTGCTGGACTG
>JZKD02S1779326.1:8913-24462 GCA_000966675.3 Picea glauca | reverse complement strand
AGATAGAGGGACGGAGGGAGAGAGGTGGGGGCGAAGAGAAAGGGGGGGCTAGGAGAGAGAGAGAGAGAGAGAAAAGGCGGAGAGTGGGGGAGATAAGAAAATGAGAGAAAGAATGCGGGATAGTGGAAGAGAGAGAGAAGGAGAAAGGTGAGAGAGGATATATACCATTTGCCACAATATTAAATGTTGAGTAGGAAACTGTATATTGCTCTTTATAAATTGAGATTATTTGATAGATTCACATACACTACTAATTTACTCAATGAACGAGGATGAGTGACCTTAATAATTCACAGCTTATAATTTCTGACCTGTCATTATTTGTTTTGAGAAATGTTTGTTAAGTTAAACATGTAGTTCATGTAAGAAAATAATTGTAGGATTTCAATAATGTGTGATCCAGCTTAGAAGTAAATAATTTTTGTCATAAACAAGTTTTCTTTCTTCCATGAATTTCATCGGTTTTAGTTACAATTCATCCGTTAGAATCGGTCAAAATTCGTCTCTATTCCAATATTCTATATTGTATCCAGCTGCATATCAACCAAACAGAAAACTCTCTATTCCACATTTCTGTGTCGTATGGCCGTATAAGTACCACAATTTATTCGGTTGTAAGAGTATGACGTTCTCAGTCGTTTAGCCTTCACTATATTAATTGAATGTCACATACTGCCTTACAAAATTCGATACTCGGCAGTGTTTGAGATCTCCATTTTGGGCGTATTGGACAGACAACAACCATGTGATAAAGAGAGTGGTAGATGGTGTATAAGTGTTAATTTTAGGTATTATGCAGTGAGTAAAATATTGGTTTACTGTTTTTGTACGTTTTTAGATAAATAGTGTGTATCAAATGGATATGATGCACTAGACAGTAAACTAATCATTCTCTCATTACATGGTATTTACTGTTAATCATACATAACAATGTGGGATAGAGGGCATTCATTTTTTATCTTGTTTATTTGGAGATGAATAATGCGTATCAAAAAAATATGATGCACCAGACACTTAACCAATCATTTGATCACTACATCATACTTACTCTTAACTATATAAAAACATGAAATAGAGAACATTCATTTTCTTTCTTTTTACATGACAACTAAAATTGAAAGAATCTTTCTTACAATTCATTAAATTGTATTGTCACCTTATTCAAACCATTTCAACACACAATTATGTAATGTCACCTTATTCAGCCATTTAAACGCACAATCATGTAATTTTAGTTATTTTAATCTCACTGAAGTTCTAGCCATTTCAACACACAATTACGTAATTTTAGCTATTTTAATCTCGCTGAATTATGAAAAACATCATCCAAATATGGTCATGTCATAGTGAACATAAATTTTGGAGTCATACCAAATATCTTAAAACCTAACCAATATTAAATACAGTGTTATCCTAACCAACATTTATGTAGGCTTACACTCTCACCAAATGATTTCACTCCTTGAACTGCTACACTTAAAAATATACTTCATTGTAAAGTATTACATAAGTATATTAGGATTCATTCCACACTCTAATATAACCATTAAGTAATGTCAACTATAAATTAATAATATTATTAAATATTTTTAACCATAATCAATCATCATTAATTATGATTATTTAAAATCAACCAAATTTAATGTGACATAACATTTAATGAATGTAGCACTATCGCATAACCATTAGAGAATATAGCAATTCATTATAAGCTAGCTAATATGAATGTCGTAATCAACCATAGTCAAACATGGTCCATAACCAAACTCAACCATAGTCGAATATGGTCTAACTTAGTCAAACATCCCCACGAGTAAATTGATTATGCATTGAGGCCATCAAAGAAACAAGCGACAAAATGAACCATTGACTTTGTTGCTTACCCATTTGATGGTCGAAACATATGATTTAGTTAAGGATGGTCATCAAACATGGTCAACTATAGTCAACCATGCTCAACCATAGTCGACCATGGTCAACCATAATTAACTATAGTCAAACATGATCAACCAATGTCAATAGTAGTCAACCATAGTCATCATTGGTCAACCATGGCCAAACCATATCTACATGGTCTACTATAGTTACAATAATCAACCATTATTAGTGATAGTCTACCATTGCTAACCATACTTAACCAAAATAAATCATGTTCAACCATAGTCAACATTGTCATCCATAGTCAACCATGAACAACCATTATCAACTAAAGTCGACCATGGCCAACCAAAGTTAACTAAGCTCAATTTGACATAACCCTTAATAAATGTTGCAATGCAATATAACCATCAAGGAATGCAACAATTTAGCATAAGTTAGTGAAGATGAATATTGTAATGTGACATGCCATTAAAGAACATCACAATCCAACATATCCCTAAAGAAACATACAAAGACATTCAGAAAAACAACATAATATAAGTTATGTATATATAAATTATATTATATTACATTGTTGACTTTAATATTATGACATATAATTGTCGCTATATCATATAATCTATGTTGCACAGGGACCCGTACCCAAAAAAACCCGTGTATACGTTGTACCCTTGTTTCGGGGACTTGAAGACCCTTAGGAAACTTACCCAAATTGTTGGGGACTCCATTGGGGACTTGGGAACTTGATGGCTGCCCCCAAGACGTTCCAGACAGATTTCAAGGATGTTCTAGACAAATTTTGAAGATGTTGAGGGCAGATTTCAGGGATTTTCTGGGCAGTTTTCGAAGATATTTTGGGCATATATCTTCAGTCTTGACAATCATGGAAATTTATGATTGGACAATAATATCATTTTTCCCATCCATCACTTTTGTATTGCATTGAATCTAAATATGTTTTAAAAGTTGCAGCTCAAAACATGGGTTTTGTATGATGGGTTTCAATTTGGGTTTCTAGTGATTTAAATATTGTATTTTCAACAACAATGTTACAACAAGCTAAGCTTCCATGTCAAAAAAATAGGAAATGAAATATTTCAAAGGGTCAAATCTTATGGTTATTTCTCTTGTCTTCTCATTTTTCTGGTCATCTTAGACTTTTAATATTGTACATGGGTTTCCAGGAGTCATTCAAGTCTAATGCTTCCACCATCCCAACCTCAAGCATTGTGAAAAAAATTAGAAAGTAGTGAATTCTATTGGGTACTGAATGTTAGAATAAATTCCTAGTCAATCACCTTCTTAATCTGAAATATGAATCTAATCTCTTTATAGAGCCAAAGTGTTTTATAGTGGTTTTCAACAAAGCCATAAAAATATGCAAAACCTACTAAGAAGGTAATTCCTTTTATGTTTTAACATAATTTCATTAACAAGAAATATGAGGAAGAAAAATTGCCACATAGACAGTTCTTACTTAAGTTTCCTAAAGCTAAACTGCATTTTGTCCTTGTCTAGCAGCCAAAAATGGAATGTAACTTAGCCCTTTTTTAAATTGCTCGAGCTTTTTCAGAATTGAAAAGTGTAAGGGTTGTGCATAATACCATATAGTATAGGTTGTTATATGCTTACAAGCTTGAACCAACTACAAATATTTATTGTGAATTTTAAAATTTTAATATTTTATATATATATATATATATATATATATATTGTCGTCCCCAATCCGTCTTCCCTTGAAAATTTTGGGGGTGTGCTCTAGCCATCCCGAGGATGTGTCCCCCCATCCCGAAAGCCAATGCAACATACCATATAATCAACATAATAAAATTATACCATACAAAGCAAAATTATTCACATATTATATAAATAATTTTATAATGAATTATATATATATATATATATATAATTACATTTCCTATTAAAATTATATAATTTATATCTAACTAATTATAAAATTATAAATATGAGATAAACTATTTTATATAATAATATACTTTATTTTATATATATGTTCTACCAAACTTATATAATTAATAAATTTATATATAATTTGTCATGTATTATTATCTCAATTGGTCTATTGTTGTTGTTCATGGGTTCAAACTCTCTTGATTTACGCGAGTACTAAATATGATGATGATTAAATTAAAATACCGAACTTAAGAAAGGTAAGAGACTACTTGAATTTCTTTATAATGTTAATTTTGTGCTTGAAAAGCATTAAGAGAAGTGTTCCAAGATCACCATAGTTTTGATGACTTATAAGGTTTCAGAGGGTGACGTTGTGACAAATATTTTGAAATTGTGATCTAATTTGGGTATACACAAGGCACTCTGAGAGAAATTTATTTTCATTTCCAACCCTCTTAATGTCACAAAGATGATAGATTCTTTCATCCCATAATGTTTTGGGAATTGTTCAATTGCCAATTTCACTATGTAGCTCATGAGAGTTAGTTCTTAGTTTAGCAATGTTGATTTTCTTCTTTATGCTAGTCAAAACATAGAGATACTTTTGATCTTCTAGATAAGGGATGACCACCTCCTTATAGTATCTTAATTTTATTTTATCCTCTAATTTTTTATCGCACCACATGTTATCCTTAAATTTAAATGTAATAGTATTTTCAATATCATATCAATATTCTGCAAAATGACTTCCCCTTTATTCCCTAATGATTTAGACAAGACTTGGCATCGTTATGCCATCATCGCTTAAGCCACTAGTGATTTGGATGGAGTTTGAAACAATTTTGGGGAGCCTTTTATCATCCATGTTGTTTATCTTGTTCTTGTACGTTGCATACCTAATCACAATGATTCTCTCAATGTGGGAAAAAATTCACTTCTATGAGGATGACATGATAGGGTGTATTTCCTTTAATATTGAGATGATAAGTTATATAATTATTTTGGATATGTTTTATCTTTCTATAGGATTTTCCAGAGATATTGCATCCTCAAACTTCACATCCATATAAAATAACAGGAGTAACAATAGTCTCAAAGAGGATTTTTTTCTTTTTCCATAGTCACGGGTCCACTATTTTACAAATGTTTTCAAGCCCATAATAATATTCCCACCCTCCATTTATCCTTTTTCTCAATACTACAGTTCCAACAAAGCTTGTGATGAATATTGATTATGAAATAATTGTAAGAAGGAACTTACTCCAAGCTATTGTTATCATAAGCAAAAGTATTGTAGGTGATCTTGGTTGATTTAATTATCATAACCTTCATTTTTTTAGTGTTCATAGTTATAACCATACTGAAGAAGTCTTTGAGAATTCCTAATTTTTTACTGAGGTCATAGGGACTTCTTGCCATAAGAAAAATATCATCGGTGTAAAGAAGAAGGATAATGAATATACCAACAAGAGTTGGGATGACACAACCTGCATCTTCTAAACAATCTTTTAGCTTGTCAAGGTATATGCCAAAAAGGGTAGGGGACAGTGGATAACCTTGTGTAGTGTAGCTAGGGGGATAATATGGGGTACCTAGGGAGGTACCCAAGGGGAATAGAAGTAGAGATGTATTGTTATGTATGGAGGTTACTTTTAATAAATAAGTCATATATTATAATTAATTTGTTTTGACCATCCCTCAATGTTCATAAAATTCGCAATAACATTCTCATACAACCTTACAACGGTATCTCTCAACTCAAAAGGAAATTTTAGCTCTTCTAACCTATTCCAAAGCTTAGTGTTGGGCATTATGTCAAAAGTTTTTCTAAAGTCAATGAAACAATAAAGGAGATTGGTTTTATTATTGCAACCCTACTCCGAAAGGATCCTAAGCATAACAAGGTGGTCCATAGTTGATTGATAGCCTATAAATCTAGCCTGGCCTTCAACTCTTTTTATGTGGATTTCTAGCCATATGATAATCGTTTTTTCCAAAACACTTCTTTATATATTGCCTAAAATGGTGCTAATCATAATGGTCCTATAATTAGAGTGATTACTTTTATCCCCACTTTTAAAAATAGATACAATGAGGCTTTCAGTCTAGGATTTAGGGAAACCCTACTTGACAAGTAAATTGAAGATCTATGTATGTGAGAGATGAGGATAGGCCCTCCAATTTTTAATATTTTATCTTGGTAGCCTTCGATGTCCTTAAATTTCCCTTTTGTGAGCCTCTTAACCCCAAACTTTATGTCTTTTATAGAAAAAATTCATCCTTTACAGAAGCATTTGGAATGTTGTCCATGACATTAGGGGATTCATAAATATTTTTAAAGTATGAATTCCAGTGCCTCAAGGGAATCATATTATTTTCTTTAGTTTACAAGTTACAATTTGCCTCTAGATTGTTTTACGATCTTAGATAGGTGCAAAATCTTCTTTTGATTTTTATTTATGTAATCCATTTTTTTCCTTTTAATTAGGGTTTTGTATCAATTTGTCTTATACAATTTTAAGGACTCATTAGAATCATCCTTAATGCATTTTCTAGCATTTTTGCACTTGTTATCATACCAAAGGTTGGCTATTTTTTATTCATTTTACACAACACCTTGATAGAGAATTTGTTAATTGAAGTAGAGAGGGTTGTCTTAAAATTATGATATAGGTATTCAATATTGTTCTTATATGATATGCGATTTAATTCACTATTTAAGTTCTTTAAGAAAAGATCATCTTTATTTTTTTTGAAAAGTAAGTGACTTTGGTTATCAAAGTTCTCTTCAATGCAGCTTTTGTACATGACAAAGTTTTGAGTTAGGGTTAAAAGTATATGATCATAGTCAAGATCATGGTCATTTAAAATGTCAAAAATTAATGTTTAGTTTTATATGAGGATATCTTATATCACATAATCCATAACACTCATATCAAGACCATGGATCCAAGTCATTTGATTGGATTTCATCCACTTCATAAGACCATTGCATTTATAACATTAAAGTCTCCTAGTAAGAGGATACTACCTTCATTTCTCTTGCTATAAATATCTTGTTCTAAGCTTTTGTAGGGACAATTTTTATCTAGATTGTTATATACATCTTCTTAGAATTACTACATGAAATATCCATCCATATGTACTAATTGAAAGGATCTTTCTTATGAAGCCAAATGTGGAGAGAAATATTTGATTTTATGTAACAAGCTAGTTAGGGACCTTATATTCTTCATGCTGTCAAGTTTCAACTAGAAATATAATATCAATTTCATTTGGGATCCAACTTAATATATGCAATTTTCTTCATAGAAAGCCACCACACTTCCAAGAGAGGATATAAAGTGTCTCAAATTCCTATTTATTATTAATTTTTTTGTGTTTATCCCTAATAATATAGTTTTTCAATTATTAATTATTTCCCATTTTCCTTCTTTCATCACTTCTTTTACTTTTGAACTTATTTCCCTAATTCAACTTGGTCTTTTGGAATGAGATATTCATTTATAAATATTGACCATTTTAAGCTAGAAGTTATACCCAGATGCCATATTTATGGGCATTAGAACTCAAGCCTTAACTCAAAAATTATGATTCAAGGTTCTTTTGTTATGCTCATGGTCTAACTCTATAAACCTATTCATTTCCTCTTTCATGGGTTTGATATCCAATTTACCTTTCAAACCATTTAGGGCCAAATTGTTAATTAGTTTTTCTTCTAGCTCTTTAATCTTGTCTCTAAGATTACAATTTTCTTGAACCTTTTCTTCTTTGGTTGATTGTTTCTTTTCTTGGTTTTGTTTTTCTCATTCTTACAATCTAATCTCCATTTTCTCAAACCCTAATATCATCCTTTATGTGTCTTAAACTTGTTTTCTAAAGATCCAAATGCATTATCAAGCCTTACTAATAAGTCGGTTTGAAAATTGGCTTCTCTCTTCTCTATTATTTTTTTTTTTTAAGAAGTTCTATATTCATATAGATTATTTATTGTTACTTTGCTAGGCTTCCCTTGATTTTTACGCCGAAAGGCGTATACCTATTGACAATGAGCACAATTAATCAGTTTTTAATCTAAAATTCTAATCTGATGGTTAACAATTAAAGATGTTGGCATATTCTTAGTCGTCCTCCCAAATCAATGAATGTGATTTACTCTTCATAACTTCCTTGTATTTCTGAATGCATCTGTTACCCTGTTTACTTTTTAACATTTACCTAATCATATTAAGAAATTACTGTAGCACTATATGATTGCCAAGTTTAAATGATTAACCTTTCAGATTACCATTTAAATTTCCGCAACTGTCCAGGCGTTTCATTTTCTGACTGCCTGTGCGTTTCATTTTCGCCATTGATTTTAGCTGTCTGCCCTTTCGACGTTCTTAGCCGCGAGTTAGCGGCTGTGCTAGTGATATCTTCCATGAATTTGTCATATTGTAAAACAAAACAAATACTTGTGCACTTGTTCACCATAAGGCAAAAACCTTCACCACAACATCAATCAGAGATCTGAAAACATTCCGCCTCCGAACTCACTCCACTGCATACATCTGCCAAATATTTCAGTGCAGACCTCTCTCCAACATTCAGTTGTGTTTATAGGGAAACTTCTCTTCTGCAAATCGCATCTGCTCTACTATAATAGTCGGAGCCTCCTGACTGCTTAGTGTATCTCTACTATGCGTGTAGTTTCTATCCATATGCTTGTTGGACGGAATATGGCACCTCTGAATTGGACTTGACTCCCTCATGGGAGAGTGTAACTAAGTATCTACTCTCCTGCATTTTTAATATGGTATCAAAGCTGAATTGGACTTGAATCTAGAGCCCAAGGAAATGGAGAGTAGATTGTTTTGAGAGTAGATTGCTATTGTGTGTTTGCAGTGTTGTGTTTTTCTATGCATGAGTCGTTGTTGTGAAGGGAACTTCTTGAGCACGGTTGACTATAGCAGAGAGAAGCCACCATTTTGAGAAGATTCATTGTCTTGAAGGAGCCACCACTCGAACCAGAAAAGGATTGCATCCCGCTTCCATCGATAAAATGAAGCACTTATAGAAGCCAGTCATCATTTCACGAATGGCATGGTGCCTTCGTGATTCTATCAAGGAGTATGAACAATATCTGTCTGATCGCTGCCGGAGGTTAACCTTGAAATTAGTTTTGGATGTGAATTGCTTAGTTTTTTTATCTACTTGGAGAGACCAAACATACGATAGACTATGGAAGATTTGCACGCGAGTTTGTTGGTAGGCTAATTGTGGGGAAAATCAGGATTGATCGATAGACACAAAGAACTTAGCATTGGAGGCTAGGTGTTGAAGAGTAGGTGAATTCATCTTAAATGTGAAAATGCATCTTTGTGCTTAGGCATATAGGTTGAACTGGCCATTCAATTCTGTTTGAGCATGGGTATTTCCGTGAGGGGAGGTTCTACAACTATATATATATATATAGAGAGAGAGAGAGAGAGAGTCACGATCATTGGGAGTTGGATGTGCATTTTGGGTGATGTTAGGACACTGAACATATATATGAAGTGGTGAACATTGGGAGTTGGATGTGCACTTTGGGTGATGTTAGGACACTGAACAAGGAAGAACAAGGACTTGTGTCAACAAAATGTGGGTACACTAGTTGCACTAAAAGTCACAGGTAAAATTATTTGTACACAATGTTTGTGATTATACTAGGAAGGACAGTGATAGATATGAGACCAAGACAAAAATGTTGTCATTTGATGTAGCATAGATGATGGAAACATAGAGAGTTCTTTAAGACATATGAGAGTTCTTATGACAACAATGGAGATTGGTTGTGATACCAACAAAGATTGGATAAAGATGGACAAATAAGATAAAACAAAGTAAAATGTTGTAAGGTGTGTTGAATAAAATAAGACTTGATTATATTGTAATGTGAGTCACACTTTGTATTTGTAGCAAGTCTATAATGTCATGTTTTTTATTCTATGTAGTGGTTCTTAAGAAGTTTGAGTGCGAGTATGTAATGTACCTACCTTTATTTATTTATTTATTTGTGCATCCCTTATGATTTAGATAACTTATTATTATAGTATAGTAGTCTCTACTAATTGAATTTTTACATTCAGGAAAGTTCATCAATAGGCCGAATGAACCATGTACATGAAGGACGTTCCTATTACACCTGCGGTTGCAACATTTGATGACCCATGCAATCTGGTGGATGGTTGTTCCTTTATATGGATGTTAACAGTTTGGTAATGTATGCATTATTGAGGTATAAGATGAAAGCCATGATGGACAAGAAAGGAGGTTCTTTGATTCATAGAAGGGCATGTGTTGCAGAGAAAGAAGAAGGTGTTGTTGAAGACTTCCCCTGGGGACTCTTAGAATATGTAACTCCTACTTGTACTCTTATATGTGATCATATATGAGGTTGTTATTGGGTAGAGTTCATCTCTACTAGAGTTTGTTCCTAGTCTTTAGGAGGTTGTTGGAACTAGTTTGATGTGAGAGATTCTCTCCAACTAGATGCTTCCTAAAATGGTGTGAGGTTGAGATATATGCTCAATTGGATAGATTATAAGATCAAGGTAGTTTGTCTGTCTTTAGAAAAAGCTTGTTAAATTTATATGTATCATTACATTGATTCAATAGAGCGCTCAACATATTGCTTGATGTGTGTAAATAAATGTATACTAAGTATGAAAATCTTAATGAAAATATTATAAATATTATATTTCTTCCAAAATAAGAGTGTGGGATATTATAAATATTATATTTCTTTTAAACTAAGGGTGTGGGTCAAGGCTGAAGCAGAAGAAAGGAATGAATACAAGCCTAAAAACACTACATTTCATTCAACAATTTCTCACCAAATTTAAAGAAAAATTAAATGGATATATCCCAAAAAAATAAAAAAATGTAGAACTTTTAAACTACTACTTTTTTTTTCATTTAAAAAAAATAATATTTTTAAAATGTTTGGAAATAGAGATCAGAATTGAAATATAATATCATATCTCATGTTGAAAAGTTATTATTTATTATTTTTTTATATACACATTTTAAAATATATTGTATTTTTTTATCCGAAAGAAAATAAAAGGCGATCAATAAAATGTTCATCCTAACTATTGGACAGCATTGTCTTATATAGTTTCAACAAAACGAAATAGATGTATCCAAAATTATAATAAAATAGATGTATACTTTTCATTCATTAAATATATTATAATGGTTTGTAAAGCAAATAAAGATTAATATAATGTTTTGCTTTTTTAAATAACTAATATAAAATTTAAATGAAACAATTTAAACTTTAACATAATTAAGAAAAAGTTAAAAGAAATTAATATGGAATATTTTTAATTTTGAAATTTTAATGGATTTACCTCATCAATTTTAAAAATTATTATAGTAACACATCTATTAATATAAATCATCATCGTATGTTTTTAGAAATATATTCTAATACAATATTTCATAGAAATTGGAATTTTAACCAAATTTTGTGTTTTTTTTAATGATATGTATTAAGAAAAAGTTAAAAAAAATTAATATAGAATATTTTTAATTTTGAAATTTTAATGGATTTACCTCATCAATTTTAAAAATTATTATAGTAATACATCTATTAATATAAATCATCATCGTGTGTTTTTAGAAATATATTATAATACAATATTTCATAAAAATTGGAATTTTAACCAAATTTTATGTTTTTTTTTATTTTTTATATGTTATGTATTGAAGATATTTTAGTATGTGTTCATTAGAAGTCATCAAAACATTTAAAAGAAAGGTTAATGGGTTTTGATATTCAATTTTGAGATTGATAAGGTTTTGGTTATAATTTCTAATTGTTGGAAATCATAAAAAGTTGGACTAGTTATTTTGTTCTTATAACTATGTTGCAATTACCAAATAAATGAGATGCTTAAAGCTCCTTAAAAGCTTATTTGAAAACTGACTTATATCTCTACTCGTTAAATAGACCAAGAGGCATTATTCTTAAAGCAAACACTTGAAAAAACATTTTTTTCTTACATGTGTTTCAACATACTTTTATTGATACTCATGACCAACTAATTGAAAGTCACATATTCTTTTGCAACACTTCTTTACTCTATGCTATAAATGGTTAAGAAATTTAAAGAGAACAATTATTCCTCAAAGATTACATGTAAAAAAATAAAAGGAAGCAATATCTAAAGAGAAAAGGAAGTAACATAAATAAGTGCAAGTTAAATTAAATTATTTCATCTTTGATATATTTATGTTATATTATTGGATATCTGAGATATCTCTAAACATTTATTTATTATATCTCCGCTCTCATTTCGTTCCGAAAATAATCTGGATCACTAGTAGGCTTCCCTTCACCCTTTACATTGACAATAATAGAATTATAAGAATCATATTTTGTTCAAGTTGCAAGATGTATACTCTAAAAATCATGTTTAAATGGTTTTTTGTTAGACCTATGAATATTATAACATAAATAAGTGCAAATTAAATTAAATTGTGAATTAATAAAATCGTTTTCTAATCTTAATTGTTAAACATACACTTTCAATATCTTACTAAATAAGCTACATCCTTGTCTTTTCTTTTCCCTTGAAGCTTGATTGTACTAATCCTTGTTGTGTGTCTAAATGAAAAACCAGAAATCTCCAAAATGGTGATGTTGTGACTTCCATAAATCCCATAACNAAGTCGTTCAACAAAGTCCTGTAAAAATAAAATATAACATTTCCATGTTAAATAAAATTAAAAAATTAACATGATACAAAAAATAATAAAGGATACAAAAAATAAAAATGAAAAAACGTACATTACCTTTCTCAATGTCATCAATGATGGATGCACATAATTCTGTAAAACCTTCACCCTTGTTATAATTTTTCAATTTCAAACAATATCTAATCTTGATATAAGTCCTGGCTTATTTGACGAGCTCATAAACAATATATGTGTCTGGCACCAAACATATATCTTGTAACAAGCCAAGTGCCTGATAATTTCCTAGCACATGTTAAAACTCGGCACAATACAGATATAGATGTTCTCCATTGTTTCCTTTATTGTCTTTAACAAACCAAGAATATTCTAGTTTGTTTTCACCTTCCACATATTTCCACTCTGTAACATTCTTCATTGCCCTTGGCATCTTAGGTGTTGTGTTATCAATTTGTTGCCTAGAATTCATGGAAGTCCCAATTGCAATTTTGGATACCATTATTGTGGGTTGTAATCCAGATACATTCACAGATAATCTATTTCCTATCATTTTTCCTATATGAAAAACAAATAGGCCTTTTGCATTATAATAAATTAAAAAAAAACATTGGCTATAACAACTAAGTTAAAAAATAATTAAAAAACAATTTGACCCATGTAGTCACTAGGGAGATGTCAGGACCAAGCCCTGGCTTACGGGGGCTAAGGAAATGTCGGGCCTCACCCCACCTACCCCCACAACCAATTCACGATCTAGGTTGGACCATGACTTGGTCGCGGGGAGGGGCGGGGGGACAACCCCCGCGACCAAGTCACAATCCAGTGCTGTGACTTGGCCGGGGGGCTAGGGCGATTCCCGACATCACCCCAGTTCTTAGGGACCTAACCTCCCTAACCCCTCACGTAGGTAGAATAATACATTTCCATTTAATAAAAGCCAATATTAATAAGGCCTAGAAATAAGGAAGAATACTTCAAATGTAAGAAGAGCTAATAGAAGCTTCCGCTTCTAGAAGGATCTTTCTCTAGATTGTTCTTTTAGATAGATATATTTAGTATAAATAGGAGTAGAGGGTATGATATGTTTTGTCTTGAGAATTATTATAATAGAGCGATGCTTTGTTGGAGGTTTCCCCTTCGAAGAGGAAAGTGAACATTGTTTCCTATCAATAAAAGTGTTATTTGGTGTTGCTGTTTCATCTATTGTGTTGTTCCACTGTTATTCTTTGGAATATTTATGTTTCATGCTATTATAATAGATCTGGTACCTTATAAGTTGTATCAAAGCACTTTCCTTGGCAAACTATTGTGGGTTAATTTTTTAAGGGTAGAGACATATTCTGACATCTTAAAGCTACAAAGATGTGTCGTTCAACGCGTAAATCCACGATCGAGGAAGCATACACGCATGAACTACAAGTGGTACTTAAGCGCACATTGTTGGTCACCCTTGTAACTCCTGTTGGTACCCCTTCAAGTGGTAGTGCATCAGACAACACTTGTATATGGATCGAACTAGATATCCTGAAGCTCTACATAGATAAACCAATTGGTTGCCTGACTGCTATAGTGTCACCGAGAACATCACTCAGGAAGATACTCTCTAGTACCTGGGTGGTCGAGTAGTACGACTAAGGGCACGGTCTAGCCTCCTTAGCTGGTGCCCTGAGATATCAGGATGAGTTCTACTATTGTACCCCACATGTATATCAGAGAGCTATAGCACAAGGAAAACCCTTTTCTATAGAAACCATGAATACCCTAACCTTTGGGATGGAAACAAAAACAGAAAACACAAGATCTATTTCCGTGCAACTGTACCTTCTGCATTCTGGTTGAAAGATTCCTACACATTTTTTTCTGTTAAACATTTGGTCATTTCGTCACTGTAATATTATTCAGATCGGAGTATAACTCCAAAGGATAAAAAAAAAAGTTTGGATCCTGTTGGTACCATTATTTGAGACCTATCCCATTGGATTCCTCTCTTTTCCCTAGACCCAACCCCTTCCCGACACCAATATTGTGCATCTATCCCATTGACTTCCTCTCTTTTCAGTGATCACAGTGGTACCAATCACCAGTAATGCATTTATGAGCGGTCTCATTTCCCCCCCCTATCTCATCCCCATGGCCCACACTCCTAGCCAAGATCAGGAACAACAGATCATCACCTTGGCCAAAGATCATGAACAAACCTAGAGTGATATCTCTTCCATCATGTCTGGTATTGGCAACATCAACTCTCGGCTTACTCCACTCGAATCACTTCCCACAACCATCACTCAATTGACTACCACCCATCAACAATGTCAGGACACAATGAACAATTTGACTGCCTTATTCAAGCCCTCCCCAAATCCTTTCTCTTCTTCCACACCTTATAACCCTGATGGTCTTGAATCCTCCCAGTCCACCTCTTTTCCTCCCCATAAATTTCAATGGGGCCTATGTCCCCCTCATGTGGAGGTGAAAAAATTCGATGGCTTAGATCCCATGGGTTGGGTCACTCAAATGGAACATTATTTATCTTTGTATGTCATTACTAATGAGTTGGACAAACTAAGGTATGGTGTTCTCCATCTAGATCTGGAACGTTGGCAATGGTGACAATGGAGAAAAAAATCCTACCAAGGGTATGTGGCTTGGAAAAAATTTGTTGCAGAACTTTATGAATGCTTTAACAATAACACCCACCATTTAGGTCGTTTGAAAAAGTTTAAACAATATGGCACATTGGAAGACTTTATAAATTCTTTTTAGCGATTGGATTTCCACACAAAGGGCATGTATGATGTTTTTTTCCGAGAATGTTTTATCATTGGCCTCAAGGAAGAGATCTGTAACCATGTCTTCATGGCTCAGCCTCAGAGTTGGGTGGAAGCTACTAAAAGAGCTAAGAAAGAACAATAGGTTGTCTCTTCTCAAACTGTAAAACCCTCCTTTATTCCTCGCCCTAATCCAGTCATTGCCACTCCTCCTTCCACTCCCCTAAAGATCCAGAAATTGACCAGGGAAGAAATAGTT